>PGSH02002027.1:0-12800 GCA_002915635.3 Ambystoma mexicanum
TCACTATTGTATGGGAGGAAAGGTCTTTAGGGCCCCCTCCCCTCCATTCCTCACCCACATGCAGCCTATGACTCGCCCAACAGCCATTTATGCACCTGGGGCACGGAATGCGGGATGGCTGTGGGCCGACACATGGGGCTGCATGGCTCATCCTGTAGCATAGTACCAACTCCATTTTGTGACACCCTTAGACTCCATTTTGAAAATAACAAACTTAGGCCTCACTAACGCAAGCAGCCTGAAGGGCTGCCCTCAACCCTCCTGACCGCGCACAGCGAGCCCAGCGCTTCCCTCACCATGATCCCCCTGGGCGGCTCTGCTGCAGGCCTGTTCTCACAGGAGACTAGGCACGAACAATCTACTTTACAAACACTGTATCTTTAACCTTCCACAGTCCATCATTGACCTGTAGATGACCGGGCTGAAGCTGGGGTCTGAGAAAAACAAGCTGCTTCCATAAAACTTGTCCTGTCCTCTCGCAGACCCCACATTTATGATATATGCTGTGGATAACCCCCAACCCTGTTCCCCGTTTGAAGTGCCAGACATGTATGCTAAGCCCGTGTGCCACCCTGTTTCACCCATGCAGCTAAGCCATCTGAAGGACGATAAATTTGCTTCAAGTCCATGAGATTGATTGTACATATTGAAATAAGATGGCCCTCACCCATCCCAGATCACACACAAAGTTATGAAATGTATGTTCGAGCCTTTCATTACTAATCAAGGATTACTGTTGCTGCGCAATACATAAAGCAATGTATGATATCCATACATACTCTATGATTTCCTAAAAATGTACAAGTTTACAAATAGACAATTAAGTGTTGCAATATGTATGGTTTTTAATGTAATGAGTGCTGACTGTATAATAGAGTGTCCTTTGTAGCATTTGTTTACCCTCTGACCATTGAGCTATGCAAGTCATATTATAAGCAGAACGTTGCATACTCTTCCCTGTACCAATGTACACACTGGAGATTACGAGGTGAAAAAGGAATACTGGAACCTAGCTCTGCAAGGGGGTAGAAGGCGGCGCCGCATAGTGCTATCTTGACTAGTACTGGGAATAAGTGGAAAATAGAAGCAATAAGAGGAAGTCTCACATAAGAGTTAGACTCGAAGTACAATTTAGAAACACATTTTTCTTTCCCTGCTTCTAATCTGTGGGAAGATATTCAGACAATCTAAGGGCTAAGGGGCATAACAGGCTGGGGTAAAGGAGATCTTTTGGATAAAGAGCAGTGGAAAGTAGACAGGGAAGTGTAGGTTACATGTTGTATGTGAATTGTCTGTCGATCGATGTTATGTATTGAATTGGTTATGTCTTTTGTGATCACAATGTTTTGGTAAATAGTTAAAATGACTGTGTAGTTGTTCTATAAATAAGTGGTCATTGTAAGTGTGACCTTTCAAAGACCTAGTATATGCGGTATATAAAAGTGGTATATTAGCGGTAAAATATTGGCATAATCAGCATTGTGACTACATAACACCCACCCACTAAAGAGAGGTACTAGGGGGACAGGAAAGTAACATGGTGCGGAAACAGCATTGGCCCATATTTGTCAGAGCTTACCGGGTTATGCGGAGCGTATAACTAAGTACCATGACCAGTGGATCACAGAATTAAAAGGGGAAGGGCTACCACAGGTATGGCCCCAGGAGGATCATTTGACAAAAGCGTGTTGGATATGGTGGCCACATGCTTATTTGTAAAATATAAAGGAAAACAATTGCAAAATAGAAGAGAGATATTAGACCTATGGAGGTTATTTGAAGAGGTGCCTCCAATAAAAAGAAAAGAGCAAATAAAGGATCAGATTGCATCTCCCCTGGCGACAGAGAATAACGAAAAGAAGGGCGAAGAAAAGGAAGGACCAGTAGAGGTTGCACAAATATACTCCTCTTAAACAAACAGGTGCCCACCGAGGGATATAGTGACCCAGTGTATGTGTCAAAACCCACCTCCCTAAGCACACAACGACCCACAACACCCCCACCATATGAGTGCCCAGAGTGAGTAGACAGGTGAGTACCCCGGCAATAGATATTGAAAAATTCACAGAAGATTTAGACTCCAGGTTATCAATGGCCAGAAACGAACTGTCCAAATTAAGAAATATGTGTGAACAAAGTGGATCAAGTACTTCCAGGATCGATCAGACACAGAGGGCACAGACACTCGATAGGTCCATAGAAGAAGGGTGGAAAAAGGGGGAGATACTATTCCGAATACACGATGAGCCAACAAGAATAATAGAGCTAGAGCAACACACGCCTGAGGGAGACACAGTGGGGACCTCGGGAGGGGCAGAAGAGTTATGGTGTGACATAGAGGAAGATGAGCTGGAAGGAAGAAGAATAGGGTTCACAGCAGGAGGGGTGCCAGTGAAGTTAGTTGAAACACCTCTGGGGAGGGCAATGGAAGAAGAATGGAATGGAAGACTAAGAAGCAGAGTGGGGAGAATGGCTGTAGTGGGAAAAAGAGGGACAAAGGTGAGTACAGGGAAGGGAACAAAAAGAAGGTTGCAGCTGCCCCTGATATATCGGGGAGGAGGGAGGCCAAATGATATACCCTGGGCACAGATGGATAGTGCCAATTTGTTGAAATTACTGCCCCCACTGTCAGGAGGTGCGAGTAAATGGATATATGCATTTGAGAAAAACACTGCAGGGGTTCCTTTGGCAGTAGGTGATGTTAAAAGTTTGCTGGTGTCTGTGGTGGGTGATCAAGCTGATCGGGTTTGGGCGAATGCAGGCATCCCAGGAATAACATTAGATTTTGACCGACATGATGGTGCTTCTTTTAACACAGTAAGAGCAGGGATATGGGACGCATTGAGGGACACATTCCCAGACACACCAGACTTACAGTCAGTAATGTAATGCACAATGAATGATGAGGATGCAATGGCTTTCATTTTACGGGTGCAGGAGATGTGGAGAGCAGAGACGGGCACTGCCTGGGATCAGTCAACCTCCCTGTTTTACTTTATAATAAAGAGAGGGCTCCTGAAGGAAGTTCAGAAAGTGCTCGATATAATAGCTGGGATTGAAGCCAAAGGCTCGCCTGAGATACAAAGCATCATAGTACACCATTGCAAAAGGATCAAAGAAAGGGAGAAGGAGATAGCACAGAGAAGACTGGCAGATGAGGCAAAATTAATTCAGACGAAACTAGTGAAGGTCACAGCAGCTGTAGCTGCGCTCCCCACAGACAGGGACAGAGAGGAGGAGGAAGGGTCAGCAGTAATACAAGCAAGAATGGCAGCCAATTGGGCAGGAAATGGACAGGAGCAGTGGAATGGTGAGGAACAATATGGAGGGCCACAGTGGCAAGTGAGGAGCGCCCGTGGAGGAAGAGGTGGGTACAGAGGGCAAAGAGGGGGTGGTCCAGGGTATGGAGTGTATGGTGGGTACGGAGGTTCAGGTTCAAGGGGTGGACAAGGGAATTGTTGGAATTGTGGGAGGTGGGGGCATTTCTCAAGGGAGTGTAAAAGCAGACCCATAAATAATTATCAAAATGAACAGCAGTATGGCCACCCCATCCAGGGAGCGCATATGGGCTGCCAGTGGGAGGTGGAGGGAGAGAAGAACACAGGATCAGAGATACACAAACAAGCACAGAGCACCACCGCGTAATGTTCAACAACACCCACAATACCTCGAACAGATGACACATGTACAAGGTAACCCTTTCGTCACATCGGCAAATGGTGCACGTACACCCTTTGGTGGGTCATAGTGGTATAGGGGAATGTTGTTGACAATGGGGGAATGACAAGGCATCCAGCATAGGACAGCCCACAGAGAGCACTTGTGTGTCCAGTACTATCAATGACCCTCGATGCAGAAGAGGAACCATTGGTGAGGGCGGAGATAGGGAATAAAAAATTCATTTTTATGGTAGACTCGGGAGCCGAAAAATCATGCCTACGAGAAGGCAGGTTTCCGTTATCTAATCACAAATTGGAAATGCAAGGGTTCTCTGGGGCGGTGGTCGAAGTTCCTTACACAGAAGATTTGGATGTAACAGTAGGGGGGAAGACAGTACGAGCACCTTTACTGTACTATGAAGAATCCCTGATTAACTTGCTGGGGAGGGACCTCCTCAGCAAGCTCAATATGACTATATCGTTCACTGAAAGGGGATAGTGTGCTTGACCCCGGGGATCTGCCCATTGTGAGTGATGTTGGTAGTACACACATGAGCCACAGCACCAGAGGTACGCGGCATACCAGTTGACCCAGACATGTTCATACAGGGCTAAAAACACTAGCACGAGTGGTCCCTGAGTTGAAGCGCCAAGAGTGGAGAGTACCCACAGAATTTGTTTTCCGTCCTGTAGCACGCCCAGAAATAATGCCAGGAACAGTGATGTCCTTAGATTTGCATGCAGTACAGGTGTCAGCACAACAAATAGCAGTCATAGGAATGGATATACATGGATGTCAGTGGTGAACAGTGTTGTGCATTAATGCTAACATCGCACTGCAAGACTTGTCCGATGAGGACCTTTTTACAGATTCAGACAGCGATGGGGAAATAATAATGGAGATAGCGATCCCCTGCGATATCATGATACAAACAAGGCAGGTGCCAGTACAGCTAATGGCAGTGGTAGGGGTGCCACCTTCCTTTTTCAATGACGACATGCAACTGGTGCCACACAAACTGTGGACCACAGGCCCACATGATGTGGGTCTGCTGCGCGAGGTGACACCAGTAAAAATAAAACTTAAACCAGGGGCGTTGCTGCCCCGGGTAAAGCAATACCCCCTGTCCCGAGAAGCAGAAGAAGGGATAAAAGAAACAATATATGCTCTGTTAGTACAGGGGTTAATAGTGCCCTCAAATTCACCATGTAATACTTGTATCTACCCCATCAAGAAAGCAAAGGGTGGGCATGGGGGATGATCCAGGATCTACGCCCATTTAATGACGTCATACAAAAACATTTCCTCTGGTCCCAAATCCTGCATCAATCTTGTGTAGCATACCAAAATATGCTTCATATTTTACAGTGCTAGAGTTGAAGAACGCATACTTCTCAGTCCCACTGGACCCTGAGTCACAATATTTGACAGCATTCACCCTGGGAGGGAAAGATATGAGCACTGTAGATTACCTCAAGGATACTGTGAGAGCCCAAGTATATTCAACAGAATTTTACATGAAGATATAGGAAGTATTGTCACAAAGAGCATGATCATTCAATATGTGGATGATCTCCTGATTTGCTAGAAAAATTAAGATGAGTGCAGGATAGATTCTATTACACTTCTAACATTATTGGCACACAAATGTCACAAGGTAGACAAAGAGAAATTACAATACTGCCAGGAAGAAGTGTTGTACCTGGGTCAGTTGATATCAAAGGATGGTAAGAGAATCATACCAGACAGGGCGGCTGCAGTACGCGCTGTAAATGAGCCGAAAACAGTGAAAGAAATGCAGAAATGTCTTGCCATGTGCAATTACTACGTGCTTGGATATCAGAATATGCAGGATACATAAAACCATTACTGCAGGGACTCAAAGAAGCACAAAGAGAAAACACAGAAATACAATGGACAGCAGAAATGCATGATGCATTGAGCACATTAAAAGAACTGATCTCAACAGCACCAGTACTCGCGAACCCAGATTATGAAAGCGAGTTCTACTTATTTTCACATTGCAATGGGACACTCATGACAGCAGTGCTAACACAAAAAACATCTTTGGGTCACAAGCCTCTGGCGTACTATAGTGGCAGGCTAGATGCAGTAATGCAAGGACACTTTGCTTGCGAGCAGTCTCTTGCAGCCGCAGCGTTCACAATAGAGAAAAGTGCAACAATTGTGATGGGATGTTCTGTGACCCTGTTTGTAGAACATTCCCTATTCGCAATATTAGAAAGATCCAAAAGCACACTGACAACACAAAGGGCAACAGCTTATGAGATCATCCTATCCAGCACCAACATACACATAGTGAGATGTAAAACAGTTAACCCTGCAACATTTATCACAGAAGCGTGCACAGTGGAAGACATGCAAACACATGATTGTGCTACATACAGAGGAGAGGATGGAGACACACCCACAGTGAGTGAAAATGCTTTATCTGAAGGAGAAGTATATTTTATAGATGGGTCAGCATCAATAAATTCAGAGACAGGAGAGAAACATGTGGGGGTGGCTGTTGTGAGACTAGAGGAAGGTGAATATGAAGTACTTGTCAAACAGAGGCTACCTGCCCACTACTCAGCACAAGCAGCAGAGTTAGTAGCACTCATCGAAGCATTACATGCAGCAAAGGGATGTGCAGTAACAATCTACACTGACTCTGCATACATGACCACAGCAGTACTTGGGGGATTGGCTAGATGGGGGAGAAAAGGATTTCACAGAGCAGACTGATCCCCAGTGCAACACGCTGAGCTACTAAAAGAGTTGATAGAGGCGCTAAAGGAACCTACATTTGTGGCCATAGTGAAATGCCAGGCCCATACAAACAACAATGATGTCATCTCTTTAGGAAACTTCCAACAGCTTCACTTCCCAGCTCATAATGCCAAACAGCACATTGCTGCAGAAATACAAGAAAGTTGGTTTGCACCGGGGCTGCAGGAGCAAATATTGAAAATGGCCATGGAATGTACAACATGTCAAAAATATAATTCAGGGATTACACTCGGAACATTGCCCAAATCAACCAGCCCTTTTAGAGAGCTGCATATTGATTACGCCGGTATGGGAGAAAGATGCAATGGGTCACGCTACATGATAGTGGTGGTTTGCCCGTTTTCAAGGTGGGTGGAGGCAGGGCCATGCGCCCACCCAGATGCAAAGTGAGCTGCAAAGTTCCTAGTGCGGGAAGTGTTTCCACGCTGGGGAATATGCGACGTAATAGGCTCAGACAATGGGACACATTTTGTCAATGATCTGTTCAAAGAAGTAACAGCAATGCTGGGAATAACACATGAACTGTGCACTATTTATCATAATATATTACATGGCCACGTTAGTGGCCGTGTAGTTATGGTTAAGTTGCTGTTTCCATAGGAAGAGCACTTTTTGGGCAGCCTATAACTCTGCTCCCCCTGGACGAATCCACACCAAACTTTGCAAAAAAAGTGTATGGGCCACTGTGATTTATTTTGCAAATTTTGGTGATGTTTGGTCCAGGGGGGGAAAAGTTATAGGGGGGTCCCAAAACGTCTTTTTTTCCCATGGACTGAATGGGGGAAAAACTTTGCGCATGTCTACAGCCCAAACCGCTGGACGGATTTTCACCAAATTTGCGGCAGGAGCTGGAGCTTGGTCCCGAAAGCGTGCTTTTGTAAATTTGGTGCCAATCTGTCCAGTAGTTTTCTTTAAAATGACCAAAAAGTACGTCTGAAAAATTGGTGATATCTATGTCTGCTCCGCGGACACACTTCCCTGTTCGCTCCGCGGACAAGATACCGATTGGCTAAGGGGCTTGCGTCATGACCGCGGACACGCAATGTGTCCTCCGATTGGCTGGAGTGAGGCGTGATGTGCGACAGATTGTTTGGATGCGCCGACATCTTGGATCCGCCGACAGCGTGGCGCCGACCAGAGGCGAAATGCTGTTTCGGGGAGTGTTTTGGTGTGTCAGAGTGCTTGGGGAGGTTCAGAGAGTAAGAGATGGGTGAAATACTGTATTTGTTTAGGCGGCAGGTGCTAATGATGTATTCGCCATGCCCGCCCTGTCCGGGATGTTTGTAATTACTGAAAATGAGGGGTCTCATAAGGATCGTACTTCCGTCCGTGCTGTGAGCAGGCAAGTTGAAACTGTTCTAAGGACACGGGTGGTGTTAGCAAATATTACAATTGAGTACATGCCATAGTTAAAAATATTGTTTCTGTGGGTGTGGTACTGACTTATAAGCCACCATGGGTGTGATATGCTGCGGTGGTTGTGGCCAGGGCCTAGAGTCTTGGGTGCATGGCCGTAAGCACTGGAGTTATAAGTCACCATGGGTTTTATATACTGCACACCCATACATTCCAATATCTATGGCCATACACCCAAGACTCTAGGCCCTGGCCACAACCACCGCAGCATATCACAGCTATAGATACACCCGTAGTATCGAACATCGATCAGGTGGTTGTGGGGAGGGCCTAGAGTCTTGGGTGCATGGCTGAAGGCCATGCACCCAAGACCAAATTTATACGTAGTGAAGTTATAAGCCACAATGGGTGTGATATGCTGTGGTGGTTGTGGCCAGGACCTAGAGTCTTGGGTGCATGGCCAAAGGCCATGCACCCAAGAACAAAGTTATAAGCACTGGAGTTATAAGCCACCATGGGTTTTATATACTGCACGCCCATAGATTCGAATATCTATGGCCATACATCCAAGACTCTAGGCCCTGGCCACAACCACCGCAGCATATCACAGCAATAGATACACCCGTAGTATCGAACATTGATCAGGTGGTTGTGGGGAGGGTCTAGAGTCTTGGGTGCATGGCCAAAGGCCATGCACTCAAGACCAAATGTATACGTAGTTAAGTTTTAAGCCACAATGGGTGTGATATGCTGTGGTGGTTGTGGCCAGGACCTAGAGTATTGGGTGCATGGCCTTTGGCCTTCTTGGCCATGCACCCAGGAACAAAGTTATAAGCACTGTAGTTATAAGGCACCATGGGTTTTATATAGTGTGCTGGTTGTGGGCAGGATGTAGAGTTTTGGGTGCATGGCCGCAGGCCGTATGCCGTAGGCCATACACCCAAGACTGTAGGCCCTGCCCACAACCACCGCACCATATCACATTCATACATCACACCCATACAATCGAATATCTATCTGGTAGGTGTGGGTAGGGCCAAGAGTCCTGGGTGCAAATTGAGTATATGCTGCAGTTAAAATGTTTCATTCTATGGGTGTGCTAATGACTTATGAGCCACCATGGGTGTGATATGCTGTGGTGGTTGTGGCCAGGGCCTAGAGTCTTAGGTGCATGGCCGTAGGCCGTAGGCCATACACCCAAGACTCTAGGCCCTGGCCACAACCACTGCAGCATATCACACCCATACATCACACCCATAGAATTGAATATCTATGAGGTGGTTGTGGGCAGGTAGAGTCTTGGGTGCAAATTGAGTATATGCCGCAGTTAAAATGTTTCATTGTATGGGTGTGACAATGAGTTATAAGCCACCATGGTTCTGATATGCTGCAGTGGTTGTGGCCAGGGCCTAGAGTCTTGGGTGCATGGCCGTAGGCCGTAGGCCGTAGGCCATATACCCAAGACTCTAGGCCCTGGCCACAACCACCACAGCATATCACATCCATAGATACAGCGATAGAATTGAATATCTATCAGGTGGTTGTGGCCAGGCCGTGCACCCAAGACCGAAGTTATAAGCACTGACATTATACGCCACCATGGGTTTCATATACTGCAGTGGTTGTGTCCAGGACCTAGAGTCTTGGGTGCATGGTCGAAGGCCATGCACACAAGACCAAAATTCTAGGTAGTAAAGTTATAAGCCACAATGGGTGTGATATGTTGCGGTGGTTTTGGCCAGGACCTACAGTCTTCGATGCATAGCCGAAGGCCATGGACACAAGACCAAAGTTATAAGCAGTGCAGTTATAAGCAGTGAAGTGGATGGATGACCAAAGTTATTAGCCCTGAAGTTATAAGCTAACATGGATTTCATATACTGCACTGGTTGTGTCCAGGACCTAGAGTCTTCGGTGCACCAAGACAAAGTTGTAAGTACTGCAGTTATAAGCCACAATGGGTGTGATATGCTGCAGTGGTTGTGGCCAGGACCTAGAGTCTTGGGTGCATGGCCAAAGGCCATGCACCCAAGACCAAAGTTATAAGCAGTGAAGATATAAGCCACCATGGTTTTGATATGCTGCAGTGGTTGTGGGTAGGATTTACAGTCTTGGTTGCATGGCCGCAGGGTGTAAACTGTAGGTTATACATCCAAGACTCTAGGCCCTGCCCACAGCCACTGCACCATATTACAGCCATAGATCAGACGTATAGATTTGATTATGTATGAAATATGTGAAATTATACTTACTGTTTAATTTGTTGAGATTCTATATATTTCTTACATGACTTTAGTACTTGGAGGAAATCTTCTTTTTCAATTTCTGTGATAAAAGAAAAGAGCATGTTAGTGTTTGTATTTTATAAAGACTTATTACATTGTATAATAGATATTTTAGCTTTTTTTATACCCTCATATTTAGTTTACAAACCAGTGTACTGTGCATTTTCTCAGTTTCTGTGTTTGTTTTTCAAATCATTGGGTCTGGGGGAAAAAATCCTTGTCGGATTAAAAAAAAAACTTTCTTTGCTATGCTACAAACTATTTTGTTGTTTCCTTTGAGTGTTCACTTGTTATTTCTGATTAATGTTCTGTATGTTGGCTTGTTGCAGATTTTTTAAACAGTTAGATACCTGTTGGCGTAATCTAACTGTGTATTTTTTGTTACAAATCAGTGGTATTCATTTATCTGTGTGGTTGTTATACAATCTTGGGCAGTTAGATACCTGTTGGCGTATTCTGTTTATAGTCTTTTAATTGAATTTTTGTTAATGTTGACATACACATTAGTTATTACATTTTGGCTTTAAGAAGATTAAATACGCGTTTGTAAGATTTGCTGGTAATCTCTGCTTTAGAGTAATGCTACTATCATTACATTCAAACCATCCACATTTCTTTTTAATATATGCAGTTTAGTGACATGCATTGGTTGTGGCTCCTGCGTGGTAGATTATACCTATTGTTGTGAAGGTTTTTTTAAAAATTGACACTTGACCGTGTGTGAATCCAGTCAGCTTGCAGTTGTTTTTGGTACCATTTGCATTGTAACGTAAAAGCATTAGTGTTATGTAGTTACCATGTGTTTGTATCAGTAAGGTGGAGTGATTATCTGAATTGCAGAGAGTACATAATCTGCCATGGTTTGCATTTTGTAGAAGTTGTTGAAATGGAATGGATTCACAATTAGGTATGGATACATACACAAATCGCTCATTAGGGATTTGTTCCTGTGTCACATTGTTACAGAGAGTGCATGTATGTTTCCACATGTATGAAATCTGGAAGATTTCATTTATAGGTTTTGTTTTTTTATCGAGTACTTGTAGTAAGTACATTAGAAATTCTTGTGGATCTTCTTGTGAGTTTATAGTGAATCTCACCATTCCAGCACAGTAGTCCAATTCTTGTCTTATTCCGTGAACACTATACGTGTTGTCAGGATTGTTTGTTGCGTTTCTATGAAGGACTAACATTTGCAAACACAATTGGTCTGTACTGTGTAAGTAAATGTTGTTAACAATTGGTGGCAATTGAAATAGAATATTCATTGCTACATTTGCGTAGCAACTTACACCAGTTTCATTTGAAAATTTGAATGGACCAGATAGTTCTGTGTCCGAGTGATTTTTTCGGAGTTTCTGTTCCTTCTTTGAAGAAGTACCTGATTTACTTTCACTAATAGGGTCTTCTTTGCTTGTGGTAATTGATGAAGTATTAGCTTCTTTTGCCTTCTTTGAAGGATTTGCAGTCAGATCCTGTTGCATTTCTGTTTGAATTAGGTTTTTTTTACAACTTTTTCCTTTTTCTGGAACAGGATATGAATTCAGATGGGGGGTGTACAGTGAACACAGTCTATTGTATTCTAAAATGCAAGGAATATCAGCGTTCACTTTACTTGCATCAAAGTTGATTAGAAAGAGACTGTCAAGTGTACGTAAGCGTGATAGTGTTATGTAGCTCATGCCTTCTTTAAAGACTGTGTTTCCAATATCTATCAATGCTTTGTCGTGGATAAGACCTTGGGATATATGAATGGTGACTGCATATGGAGGAGTTAGAGAAAATTGTTCTCTATGTAAATACATGTCGTTGAAGAGAAGGAATCGAGCTGTTGAGCGCCCTATCCTTTTTACTTCTGAAAGTTTTTCAAAGAGAATATTGACAAACTGAATGTTGTTGTCACGTAGTTATGTTTGAAAGCCAACAACTGTACCCAGTGACCAATTAACTAGTCCTTGCTCCATGTCAAGGCTACGTTTAAGCATTACTCTACAATTTAAGGATAATTTTAATATTTTTTCCAACCCAGCTGTGTTCGAGATTGAATTTAGTCTTGTTGTGGCTTGCTGTCACATGGGTAGTGTCATACCATGTACGTCCAGTTTGTCTGTGGAGCAAATTTCAATTATTGGTTGCATTTCTTTTTTAACATTGTTTTCATTGAATTTGGAACAGCTTGTAAGAGTTGGCATTAAGGCCATACAATTGACATTTTTGTGCGCTAATTGTTCCATAGCATCAGTAGCAATGCGTTATCGCCATAAAGTGCTTGGATGTACCGGTTTTTAATATTGCTTGTGCTTCTTGAGATAGTACACACAACCTAATACTTTTTAAAATGTTGGCGAAGTGAGGTCTGCAGATTGAAACGTTTTCTGTTAATTCTCTGTATTGGAAATGTTGCCCATAGGTTGACATTTCCTATGCTGCCATCAGTTTTACGGCAGAGTTGTGTCCTAAGGTTTTAAAAATAGGTTCACATTTCACGGTGTGTCAATTGTAGAAGATCTCTGAAAACGATAATGTGTTTTCCTGCAAAGATTTCTTTGTAGTTTGTTTTAAGTACTTTAGGTTGGAGACCATGCTCACTCATCTATTAGTAGCATTTTCATTTGTTTTAATACTCTGCGTAGTTCCGTTGCACGCTTCTGTAGAAAGTTTGTAATAGTCTATTTTGTTTTGGTGTTCTACTGGAAGGAGTAGTAA
>PGSH02002028.1:0-74899 GCA_002915635.3 Ambystoma mexicanum
ATGGGCACTCACCGGACATTGTCTCAAGATCTGGTAGGTCTCCCACACCTTGGATCTGATCCTCTGCGATGAACCCTCCAGCGATTGCCTCATGTTCTGTGAGTTCATCCTCCTCTGGTGGAGACCCACTGCCAGTCACCAGAGTAGAGGCGTAAATGGAAGCCAGCTTGTTTTTTGCTCGGCGTTTGAGGTCATTCCAACGCTTTGAGCAATCATCAGCTGTGCGCTTCACAAATCCAAGGGAACTAATGTGGTCCGCGATGCACTGCCAGTGGGCCCTACGCTGAGCAGTCTTAGTCTTGCACCCTGCCGTCACCAGCATGTCGCGGCCATGTTCCGACACGTAGCCCACAAGTGCGTCTAGTTCCACATTATTGAAACTCTGCTTCCTTGATGTGCCAGAGGGGCGAGCCGTGTCTGGGGTCCCAGCCTGTTCCGCAAGAGCACGCTTCTTTCTCTTGAGAGGTGGTGCGGACCCTGAGTGGCTTACGCCGCTCTGGTCTGTAGGGGCTGAAGCGCAGGTGGACTGGCCACTGGAAGCAGGCAATGGCACGATGACCAAAGGTCTCACTGCAGGCATTGGCTGCTGGGTGCTGTTGCCAGGACCAAGCGGCACAACTGCCTTGGTGTGAGGGCCGGGACCAACACTGTCCCGGCTGGGTGACTCAGAGCCGGGTGGAGTGAGCTGCAGCTGCCCCTGCAGCCTCCTCACCCTGGCTACTCGGGGCAGCAGATGACATTGCTGCCCCAGATCCACGTGGCCTGGTGACAGCAACTTTCACCGCCACACGTGGCTTTGACTTCGTGACACGGAAGTCGGCCTGTGAGTCATCCCGTGCCAGTTCGGTGACCAATCTGGGCCGGGTTAGCAGGGCCTGAGCTGGGATGGTGTCAGCTGCATCTCCCTGACCCACTGGGGGGGCATAGGTGTCCCTGAATGGTCCTGGACACACTGCCCTCTTGGGCCACCCTGCCCACGTTGCCCACCACTGCCACCTTGGCCACCCTGCTCATCCTGGCCACGTCCCCTACCGCGGACACCTCTTGGAGGTCGGCCACCTTTGCCTCCCTTACCACTTGGTCGCCTCCCAACCATGGCACTGATGTACTTGTGCGAATGGGAGGTGCAGAAAACAATTGTCCTGGGCAATTGGGGTGAAGGGGGCAGGGTACTAGATGGAATAGGTACCCCTGTGCTCTTGCAAGGCTGTCTGTGACCCCTGGGGAAAAATGACGGGTCACGCAACGCTCAGGCACCCCAAAACAAAAAAACGTGCACGCGACCCCTCGGTAGCCCACGTGCGTGGAATGAAGGACCCGCAGTACGCTGTGGCACCCAGAAACACAAAAAATGCGTACGCGTGGTACACGCAGGCTACAATGACCTCTGAATGGGTACGCGACACACGGGGGCAACCACAGTGGAAAAATATGTGCGCGACTCACCGTCTGCCTGGAAAATGAACGGAAAAAGATGCACGTGTGCGCGTTGGCAACACCCCCGCCAAAAGAAGAATTGAGCTCTGCCTCAGTAAACAAGGAGTACGCACTGCAACCGTTGTGAAGTAATCGCGTGTCAACCGACAAGAAGTACAAGAATCACACGCTCGCTCTCCACAAAAAGCACGTACAAGAAAATGGCGTCCTACGCGGACCTTTAACCCCTGCGCACAGCAACGCCTACGCGTGCCACGTCACTTACGCGCTTACGCTAAGGGCCTTTCCTCGATTTTCACGCAAACGTGCTGATTTTCACGTGCGGATTCACTCTGCATCAAGCTGGCCACGCGACAACACACGGAAGACCACGCTCCTGCCCAGAAGGCCATTTTCCTGCCCCCCAGAGCCCTGAGCAGCCTCCCACGAGCCATCTGCTGCTGCCTGCCTGCCTGCTGCTGGCCATGTGCCCTGCTATTTGGTGCCTGCACATCAGCCATCTGCAGGGGTCCAGTTGCTGCAACCACCCCTGCTGGAACAGAAGACTCCCGACTGCTGTTCCATCGCTCCACAGCCCAGCCCCAGGACCCAGTTGCCCACCCACACCTGCCTCGGGGGTTGCCATGTCGGGCCAAACTCCATCTGGGACCAGTGGCGACCCCGGCAGAGAGGCAGAGGGCTGCCAGCTTCACTGCAGGAGAAGTTGGCATACAGTGGAGCAAGTCTGGTGCTTTTGATCCCTCTATGGACGAGCACGCGCCGACAAGGATGGATGGGAGAGGATCTGGTTGAACATCGTGGGTGCATCAACACGGAGGGGTGGCAACCGCGACCTGAAACACGTCCATAAGTGCTGGAGGACTTAGTCCAGAACCTCAGGAGGCCTGGCCCTCTTGACGCGCGGATGCAGTGGGGTGCCGGCTCCTGCTTACACTGACCGTGGGGTACCTGGAACGCATTCGCCAGACGTCACCTCCAGTTCCTCGAGAGGCAGACCCGTCTGAGTTGAGCGGAGTTTGCATGCATACTCATTGGACGCAGTGCACTTCGAGGTGTGCCAAGGAGTGTGCAGCTTAGACATATGTCTGACATGGCCCATGTATGGATGTTTATGTGAGGGACATGATCTGCTGCATGGGAGTCCAGTATGTGTGATGTACATCAATGTGTACGCGTGTTCCAAGCATGATGCACAAACTGCATGTGAAGAGGCACACATGTTTGCATGCCTGTGTAGTACTCAGCCATGTTTGGGGTGTGCCACATGGATGCTCGTCAAGCCTTCTGTCGTGTTACGGTGTAATGTGTTTGTGTCTGATTTGGGGCGTGTGACTGTGCGACGCCATGGATGCATTGTGACACAGACATGTAGGTACCTGTTGGCAGATGTGACATAGTCCAATGATTGCATGTGACAGGTGGTGGAGATGTACAGATGCATGTCTGTCTGCTGACGTGTGTGCATGTGTTCGGCACTCCCCATATTGCTTGTGACGTCATGCCAACCTTTGGATGTTCATGCAGTTGCGTGTGTATGGATGCTGAAGCCTGCTGACATGATTCCTGTTAATATTGTGCATGAGTGTGGAGGTTCAAATGATATGAGGGTTGGGGAGTGTGATCCCATCTGTGAAGTTGGACACTGCCACTATAGTGCAACTTCATGTGTGTATCAAACCATTGTGACAGTGCCCGATGCCTGTGTTCTATCTCTTCCCTGTCTGCAGCGTCGACTGATGAAGAGGGCGGAGACGGTGCTGTGGAGCACAGCGGAGCGGAATCACCACCAGCGAAGAGCCAAGGCCCAGATCCCCTTCCCACGTAATCTATTATCTTCGGGTGAGTGAGGAGTCTGGTGTTGCGTCTATGGCCGCAAGCAGCCAAAGGAAGGTCCAAGAGGCGGAGGTTGGGAGGTGGACTCGCTTGCAGCGGAAGGGGAGCTGAGCCCACAGCGCCAATGGAGGAGACGCACAGGAGTCAGGTTGGTGGGTGGTTTGGTTTAGGAGGGAGGCTCTGACAGCCCACGCACAGGCCTGGAAGTGGGGATTCCACTGGTGCTAGTGGTGCAGTCCAGGGGCAGGGACAGGAGGCAGCACAGGCCGCCGCGGAGGTGTCTGTGTGTAATCCTGTCCCCGATCCTGTGACTGCATCATCTGGCACCAGCAGGGATGCCTTCGTCCAGACTCGTTTTCAGGGAGATGATGCGTGAACAACAACTGGCCTTCATCTCCCTGCGGACGTGGCAATCCGTGACCGAGCTGAGCCTGTCCTAGCTGGGTTGGCGATGCGCGCACGTGGAATTCGGGATGACGTGCATGGTTCTCGTCAGGACAATGCACGTCATTTCGAATTCCTATATGGGCGCGTCAACCTACTTGGACGGGTCGTCGGCACTGGGTTCCTCCGTGTGCTGGTGTTAGGCAGAATCCTGTGCAGTGTCCCTAGGGACCACTACACACAATTAAGAGCACAGGTGGCAATACAAGTTTTACCTTTGGTACAAGCCTGTACTATTATGTTAGAGTGGTAGCAGTAGCAGAGCAGCCATGCTTATCTCAAGAGTATATGGCAGTACCAGAGATTAACAAAGGACCACAATTACTGTTGACTCAAGCAAACACTGACTCAAGGTTTCAGGTAAAAAATATAAGTACATATTTTTAAACATTTGTTGTAAACAGAACAACTCTATAAAATTGTAAAACCACACGTAAATGTACTACAACTATCCAATTCACTTTGTACGGTATAAATCAAGTAATACCCTGTGTTTGACGGCCGTATTACGAAACAAAAACCGTTACCGTGGAATACGAATGCGAATCACTTTTCAGACAGTTCGCACTAATAAAATAAACACGTATCCACGGCAAAGAAATGCTACCGGAGGTAAAACAAACTTAGCACCTGAGATACCCAGAGAGAATTGAAGCAAAAATCATACGCAATACTTTTGTCAGGCAGACAGAATCGAAGAACACTCATAGACAGAAATTCAAGGAGTCAATAGGCCAGAGCCAGTGTCAAGTGGAACCGGGTTCCTGTTGTCGAAGATCACACAGTCGTACAGTTCACGAATGCAACGTAGCAAGAGTACTTAGATATTGTCAATGTTCGGAAGCAAAGTTATAAGAAGGAGGGGAAATATAAGAGACAAGACTTGTAGAACGAGAAATAGGGATTCACCCAAATTCCTCAAGCAGGACACAGTACCTTTCTCAATGCAGAAGCTGGTGCCACGGCAGTTGTTCCTGGTAGTTTCCTGCAGACCCACAATTCCTGGAGCTTCGGCAAGAAGAAGGACGATGAGGGAGATCTGCACCACACAGGAATGAGGCCAGCAGCAGCAATGATGAATAAAAGGTGAGCTCCTTAAAAACAGGAGAGGCTCTTCAGGTGGCTATCCGGACCACTACAGCAGTGTGCAGCGATTTCGACCACGAAGGAAATCCTCTGGCTGAGGAAGATGAGCTGGTTATCCCCATCAGGCTCAAGGGAAGAAGACTCTGGACTGGATCTTCTCTTAGTCGTTGAAGGGTAGATAGCTCAGGACTGTAGCAGGGCTTCACCGGGACAGGATAGTTACAGCAGTCGGACCTTCCTCCGCTTCTCTTCGGTTCCTTGTAGTTCCAGTGGCGACTCTCTGACATCCAGCCCAAGAGACCTGCCTTTTATGCGAAAATCCCCCATTCACACAGCCTGGCTGTCAATCACACAGCAGGGGGGGTTGTCCAGCCCGGACAACCACCTCAGCCAATCATGGTAAAGTGCAACTTGGGTTTCCTAGGATACCCTGTGCAGGGGGTGACTACACCCCTCCCTCATATTCAGCCCACCTAGACACCCAGGCGCCTAGAGGAGGGCTTCTTGGCAGAAGCCCGCCAAAAGACAGTGAACAACGAAGGCAAACCTGGTTTGCCGAGCAAAGTAAAACACAAGGAGTTTAACAAAAAAAAATGGTGAATAACCCGTACCGGAGCCAAAAGAAAAAGCATTTGGTCAAGCGGGTTTGAGTTCGAGGCTAACACAATAGCCTACAATATTACCACGTTTATGTAAGAAAACCACGGTAGAAAAATTAGGGTAGATACCACTGCCAACAGCCATGTCTAAATGTTAAAAGAGCGAAACAATGCTCTAGGAGGTACAGATAAAAAGGGCTAAGGATTAACTCCTTCCAGTACTCCATGTAAGATGGGGTGTACTGGATCTGTGGTTAAAATTGAATAAGTAAAGTTAATGGCAACTTTACCCTTTTCTGGGGGACAGAGGCAGCCTCAGAAATGGAGTCGATGGGAAGTCTGAACAACAACCCTGTGTCACTGCACTGAAGGTGCTGGGTAACACACAAAAGAAGGTGGCTACTGAAGTGGTGTTCTTCAGAGCCCACAATCACAGAAAACAGAGAAAAAGACACATAGCAAAACATGGGTAAGAGTGGGGAAATGGGGAAAAGCCTACACTCTTACCAAGTGGAAAGAAATAACTCCAGAGATCCAGCAAAGCTGCTGAGGGACTCACTAGGTCAGGGAAATTAGCCATCAAATGAGAATTCTCCCTAACACTTGCCCCACCCCACCCCCAGACTACGGGACAGGAGGATTTAATCCACTCCTGGATGGTTCTCCTACCTCTAGTCGGTTGCAAACATCCTAGAGAGACCATTAGCATTTTGGTGGTGACTTCCTGCTCTGTGCTCAATGGAAAAATCAAATCCTTGCAGGCAGATTGACCATCTGAGTAACTTTGGGTTTTCCCCTTTCATTTGCATCAGCCATCTCAAGGGTTGGTGGTCAGTCTGAATGATGAAGGTAGATCCATACAAGTATGGTCTAAACCTCTTCAGTGACCACACAATAGCAAAACATTCACATTCTATTGTTGCCCACCTTGTCTCAGGATCCTTTAACTTCCTGCTGATGAAACAAATGGGGTGTTCCCTACCTTTCTCATCCAGTTGACTAAGGACTGCACCTATACCTACATTAGAAGCATCAGTTTGTACAATGAAGGGTTGGTGATAGTCAGGAGCTCTTAGGACTGGAGCTTGACAAAGGGCTTTATTCAGACCTTCAAAGGCTTGATTGCACTCCTCATTCCACCTGACTTGTTTAGGGAGTTTGGGAGAGGAGATGACATTCAAGGGAGAAGCTATGGTCCCATAGTTCTCTATGAAGTTCCTATAATACCCAGTGAGACCTAAGAAGGCTCTCACTTGGGTTTGAGTAGTAGGGGTGGCCCAATTTTGTACAGCTTGTACTTTGCTAGGCAATGGCCTTATTTCAGCTCCTCCTACCTCATGTCCAAGGTAGACCCCTGTACTCTGACCAATTTGACATTTGCTTGGCTTTATGGTCAGATGGGCCTGTTCCAGAGCCTGAAATACATATCCTAGGTGTTCAACATTTTCTTTCCATGTAGGGCTGAACACTGCAATGTCGTCCAAGTATGCCATGCAGAAGTCCTCCATCCCATTCAGAACTTGATTGACCATCCCGTCTGAAATGTAGCAGGTGCATTCTTTAATCCAAAAGGCATTACCTTGAATCGGTAGAGGCCAGCTGGGGTGGAAAATGCAGATTTCTCATTGGCATGGTCTGTCAGGGCTATTTGCCAATAGCCTGACGTTAGGTCAAATGTGCTGAGGTACTTGGCTGCACCGAGTTTGTCCACTAGCTCATCCGTCCTAGGCAAAGGATGTGTATCAGTCATTGTGACTGCATTCAGAGCTCTATAGTCCACGCAGAATCTCAACTCCTTGGATCCTGCCTTTGGTACAAGCACAACTGGGCTAGACCATGGGCTAGTAGAGGGCTGTATAACCCGAGATCAAGCATCATGTTGACCTCATTCCTTATGTGGGTTCTGACATTGTCTGACATTCTGTACCCCCTGCTTTTGACAGGCAAACAGTCACCAGTGAGTATATCATGCTGGCCCCAAGGGGTTAAGCCTGGTGAAAGTGAGAACAGGGAGGCAAACTGATTCAACAGTAACTTGCACTCATCCTGCTGGTCAGATGTGAGACTGGAAGAGAGATTAACTCCTTCCACTTGCTCACCTAAAGGTAGGCCTCTGAGGAGGTCAGGCAGAGGTTCACTCCTCCTCCTCCTGAGCTGAAGCTAGAAGCAGAGCTCCTATGTCAGGTCTAGAGACATAAGCCTTTAAACGGTTGGCATGAAAGACTCTGGGAGCCTCCTTAGGATTGCCTAAATCCACCAGATAGTTCACCTCTCCAAGTTTACCCACAACTTTGAAGGGTCCAATCCATTTGTCCTGCAAGGCCCTTTGCCTTGTGGGGACCATAACAAGAACAAGCTGGTCTTGAGTAAACTCAACCATGTTAGCCTTCTGGCCATGCCAATGTTTGACCAGAGCTTGACCAGCCTTCAAGTTATCAGTTGCCTCTGCCATCATGTGTGACATTCTCCTCTGGAGACCTATCACGTAGTCAGTCACTCTGACTGGCTTGGGGGAAGGAGCACTCTCCAACCCATCCTTAATCAGGGCCAATGGACCTCTGACTGGATGGCCATAAAGAAGTTTGAAGGGACTGAATCCTACTCCCTCCTGAGGGACTTCTCTATGAGCAAAGAGAAGGCATGGCAGTCAGGGGAGTTGCTAGGTCTGGAAAAGACCCGGGGCTACGCTGATGTCGGAACTGTTGGGACTGGGGGCTAGCTAGTCTTTTGGCTGTAGCTCCTGAGATTCTATCCGGGGCTACAACCAAAAGATCAGGGGCTATATCACCCTTAGCCCCCCCTAGCAACGCCCCTGATGGCAGTAGAAGGTCCCACTTTCTTTAAGCGTTCGTCTAAAGCACCTATCATGCTCTTCATAGTTCTGTTAAACCTCTCCACCAATCCATTGGTTTGGGGATGGTAGGCAGTTGAGAACTTGTAGGTAACTCCACAGGTTTTCCACATGGCTTGCATGTAGTTGGACATAAAATGTGATCCCCTGTCAGATATCACCTCCTTAGGAAAACCTACTCTGGTAAAAATACCAAGTAGGGCCTTAGCCACAGCCGGAGCCGTAACAGTCCTCATAGGTATGGCTTCAGGAAATCTAGTGGCATGATCCACTACAACCAGGATAAACCTGTTGCCTGAAGATGTGGGAGGATCAAGAGGACTAACAATGTCAATCCCGACCCTCTCAAAAGGGACTCCCACCACTGGGAGAGGCACCAAGGGTGCCACATTCTTGGTTTTACTCTTGCCAGAGGTTTGGCAAGTGTGACAACTTCTGCAGAATTTGTCTACTTTTGAACCCATTTTAGGCCAGTAGAAGTAAAGAGAGAGCCTTTCCATGGTCTTCTTAAAACTTAGGTGACCAGCCAACGGTATCTCGTGGGCTAACTGCAGAAACTGGAGTCGGTTCACTAGAGGTACTACAAGTCTTTTGCAGTCTCCAGGGGTTGACTCAGTTGGTTCACTGTAGAAGAGGCCATCTTCCCAGTCCAACCTATACTTCCCAGGCTCAGTCCCATTGAGCTGAGAAGCTACCTGTGGACGAAGACCTTCCAAGGTAGGACATTGTCATGATGCCTACCCCCGGGCATCCAGATCAAGCCCATCAGCCCCGGGAGCAGGCATCCAGATATTTAATAAAACCCCAGCAGCCCCGGCTGGGGGCTGTCTGGGTTCAGTCCTGGCGCCATAGGCGCCAGGCTCATAGACTTTACTTACCTCATGCAGACCATGCTGCAAATGAATCCAAGCCAACGTGAGGCCTGGATGGGACTATTTTACTACACGGACTATTTTTTTACTCAGGTGTGGTTCTAGGGACTTCTTACCTGGAACTACTTTGGAGGCTATTTAAACCACGCCCGAACAGCAGCACATGCTTCGCGTTATTCTGCATCCAGCAGCGTAACGCCCACCGTGCCTGCAGTCAGCATCCAGTCTTCAGCCACGCCCGTCTCGAATCCAGAGCTCCTAGCAATAGAAGAAAGAAGAAGGAAAGGTTAGAAACAGATATTATTTCAACCCTTACCTGAATTCCAGATCCATCACATCTTCGAACTTGAAAAGGACATTATTCTACACGCGTCGCATCGCCAGCTGCAGCGCCGCGCCATACTAACCAGTCCTCACAGCATTTTTCGATCCGGCGCAGCCTCCATCATTTTCTCCGCCGAATTCCACCATCTAGGGGACAAAAGAAACATAAGGTGAGCCGAGAGAGCCAACAAATACAACCTCTCCACCATAGACTTACCTGATTAACAACCGGAGGCATTATTCTGTAACAAACCGCAACTTCTTACGCCGCACCTGTAAGGAGAGAGAAACCAGCAATTTAAACACACGCATCTTTTGCCGGACAGTGTTGGGTAATACAGACTCTTACCTGAACACCATCAGCTGCCATAAAACAATTTTCCCTTGGACCCAGCTGCAACACAAGAAAGGAATGTACAAGAGTGAACATCGGACATATTGAACTCTTTTGAACTTTATACTTACGGGTTCTCGCCTGGAACCTCGGAGTCAATATTCATCCGGAACTCTTCCAATGCCTTCAAACCAGTGAAGTAACTGGTATCTACGCGCCCCTGCATTTCACGCAGGATGGAGAGCTCATCATTTACAAACATAAGGAGAATACTTCTACGGGTCAAGCAGACGAGATTAGGCGGTCCAGTCCAGTCTGTCATCTCTGCACTACGCTTCACGTTGGAGGAGGTCACAAGCTGTCCGGGTCTGATCGATGCCCCTGTGGGAGCCAGGTGGAGCGTAACAGACATTCCCTTTGTCCCTTGCTGAAATCCTCCCTGTTGGGTCCACTTTCTGCCAGTAAAGACTGCAGCTCAGGATGGTCAACAGGGTCCAGATCTCCAACCAGAGTAAGATCTTCTTCTAGATCTGATTCCTCAGTATCTAGCTGAACCATACAGGGTTGCACCTCACACTCAGCCTCAGCTGGTGGAGGAGTCACAGATGTGACTTTGGACAGTCTTGGAGATGTCCTTCTGGGCACAGGAGTGCTTGCTGGTTTCTTGCTGGCAGACGTGGTTTCCTTTTGTCTCTTTCTGACCTGAAATTGCAGTAAGTAAAGTCCTGTGGACTTGGGGTGATAGTTTCCTCTATCATGTCCCCAGGAGAGTCTCTGAAGGTTCTCTCACTTGCAGACCTTGTGAGCTCCTGCTTCCTTCTGCTGGGGGTCCTGGGAGTACTAGACACAGCTCCAAGTGTTTTAAGGTCATTACCCAGCAGGACCCTCCCAGGTACGTTATTTTGCACACTTACAGGTATCCTGACAGTCATGTCATTACACTGGATGAGAGCTGGTAACTGGGGAACCATTTGCACAGGGCGTCCAGCTAACTTGGGTGGGTGTTTGGGTGCCTTAGCAACATCCTCCACCTTGAAAAAACATTCATCATCCACAGTTATGCTGGCTCCAGTGTCTCTGATGGCAGGGGTTTCCTGGCCATTCACAAGAACACTATCTTTGTAATACTCTTTAGTATTATCTGGGATTGAGTTATAGACACATAAGTTCTGTTGTTCCCAAAGACCCAAGGACACTAAAGAACCACTAGCTGAGACTCTCATGGGCTCATCAGCTAGTAACTGAAAGTTTCCACTGGCCATAGGTACTTCATCCACCTGGGAGAAGGCTAAGGAGACAGTGTGGAGTGTGGACCCCTGAAGGTTTACCCTTACATCTGGGATCCCTTTCACCATGGTCAGGCAACCCACAAAACAAAGCATTTCCCAAATGCTCTTTTGGAATGGGGGGTTTACTCTGATGTCCAACTGGTTTGGGACCAGGTGGTACACTAGCCTGATTCGGTTTCCCTTGTGGCTTACCCTGGTTATGTTTGGGCCCTCTTTTGGATTGAAATTATTGGAATTCTCTTTGTTGTCTTTCTTTGGCTGCTTTCCCTCATCCTTTTTCTGAGTTGCCCCAGAATCCTTGTGAGTGGCCCTGTTGGCAACCCACAAGTCAGCAGCCTTAGCTAGTTTCTTAGGATCTATCTCCTTTGAATCAGCCAAGTGCTGTCTAAGCTCAGGAGAGCAGACATCAAAAATAGACTCCAACATTACAAGATTCCGCAAACCTTCATAAGTGTTTTATTTGTAACCGCTAAACCCAACCATCTAAGTTTTTCAAACATTCACACACCCAGGTAGCCCAAGGGGTACCATCATGCTTTTTGAGGGTTCTAAACCTCTTAAGATACTGGGAAGGGGTCTTCCCAAATCTAGCTATTAATGCTGGCTTCACACACTCATAATCCCATTATCCTCCCCCCCAACTCCATTACAGCATCACCTGCAACAGGGGGAGCCTAGAGAAAAACCAGGGAATCAGCTGATTCCAGAGATACCTTGAATCCCATGATTGTACTCAAACATTGCTAACCAATCCAAAACATCAAGTTTAGTCTCATACGTACCAATCATTTCCTTTGGCATACGGGGTCTCTTAGGGCTGGCAGACCTAGAAGACTCGGGGAGAGAAGCAATTTCTACAGACAATTTCTACATCTCTAGTTCATGATTCAGCTCCATTTCTCTGAGCCTTAACTCTTGATGTTTCATGGCAGTTTGTGCATCAATACGTTTTACTTCCAATTCAAGTCTCATTTTCTCAAGTGCAATAAACTCAGGAGTAAGTGCAGGACCTGTGGGGGTCCCAGTGGACAGAGGTTGTGCTTTCTGAGCAGGCAAAGGAGTTGTAGCGTTTCCTAACAAGGACTCATCAACTTCTTCTAAATCAACACTCTCAGAATCAGAAACATCAGTACCACATTTGCTGGGGGATGCGGGGGTAGGCCCTTCTGACCCACTCTCCAGACTTTGTTTTCCTAATAACTTTGCAATCAATTCAGATTTTGTTCCTTTACCAGAGAGACTCCTCTCTCTGCACATGGTTCTCAAAACCTCAGCAGTGTAGTTCAAGAGACCCTCTTCAGTGTAGCTTTCCATATTTGACATGATTTCTCAGTTAAATAGAATTAGTGGTGTTAGCCTTGTGGTTAGTTGAACCCAAGCAACAGCAGCACTCTAAGTGTAATCACTCTACTTCCAAATCCTCACCGCTGTACACCAGTGTTAGGCAGAATCCTGTGCAGTACCCTTAGGGGCCACTACACACAATTAAGACCACAGGTGGCAATACAAGTTTTACCTTTGGTACAAGCCTGTACTACTATGTTAGAGTAGTAGCAGTAGCGGAGCAGCCAGGTTTATCTCAAGAGTATATGAGCAGTAGCAGAGATTACACAAAGGGACCACAATTACTGTGACTCAAGCAAACACTGACTCAAGGTTTCAGGTAAAAAATATAAGTACATTTATTTTTAAACCATTTGTTATAAACACAACACTTCTATTAAATTTAAAACCACACGTAAAATATACTACAACTATCCAATTCACTTTGTACGGTATAAATCAAGGTAAGTACCCTGTGTTTGAACGGGCCGGTATTATGAAACAAAACACGTTACTGTGAATTCGATTGTGATCACTTTTTGACAGTTTGATCTACTAAATAAACGTGTATCCGTGGCAAGAAATGCTACCGGGCAAAAACACACTTAGCACCTGAGATACGAGAGAGAGTTGGAGGCAAAAATCATAGGCAATATTTTTGTCAGGCAGACAGAATCGAAGAACACTCATAGACAGAAATTCAAGAGTCAATAGGCCGGAGCCAGTGTCAAGTGGAACCGGGTTCCTGTTGTCGAGGATCACACAGTCGGACAGTTCACGATTCAACGTAGCCAAGAGTACTTAGATATTGTCAATGTTCGGAAGCAAAAGTTATAAGAAGGAGGGAAAAATAAGGACAAGCTTGTAGAACGAGAAATAGGGATTCACCAAATTCCTCAAGCAGGACAAAGCACCTTTCTCAATGCAGAAGCTGGTGCCACAGCAGTTGTTCCTGTAGTTTCCTGCAGACCCACGATTCCTGGAGCTTGGCAAGAAGAAGGACAATGAGGGCTGTGGAAGATGAGCTGGTTATCCCCACCAGGCTCAAGAGAAGAAGACTCCGGACTGGATCGTTGAAGGTAGATAGCTCAGGACTGCAGCAGGGCTTCACCGGGACAGGATAGTTGCAACAGTCAACCGTTTCTCCGCTTCTCTTCGGTTTCTTGTAGTTCCAGTGGCGACTCTCTGACTTCCAGCCCAAGAGACCTGCCTTTTATGCCTTTTATGCGAAAATCCCCCATTCACACAGCCTGGCTGTCAATCACACAGCAGGGGGTTGTCCAGCCCGGACAACCACCTCAGCCAATCATGGTAAAGTGTGACTTGGGTTTCCTAGGATACCCTGTGCAGAGGGTGACTACACCCCTCCTCACATTCAGCCACCTAGACACCCAGGCGCCTAGAGAGGGCTTCTTGCAGAAGCCCGCCAAAAGACAGTGAACAAAGAAGGCAAACCTGGTTTGCTGCGCAAAAGTAAAACACAAGAAGGAGTTTAGCAAAAAGAAACGGCAAATAAACCGTACCGGAGCCAAAAGAAAAGCATTTGGTCAAGCGGGTTTAAGTTCGAGGCTAACACTAGCCTACAATATTACCACGTTTATATAAGATAATCGCGGTAGAAAAATGAGGGTAGATACCACTGCCACCAGCCATGTCTAAATGTTAAAAGAGCAAACAATGCTCTAGAGGCCAGTAAGGCACAGATAAAAGGGCTAAGGATTAACCCCTTCCAGTACTCCATGTAAGATGGGTGTACTGGATCTGTGGTTAAAATTGACTAAGTAAAGTTAATGGCAACTTTACCCTTTTCTGGGGACAGGAGTCAGTCTCAGAAATGGAGTCGGTGGAAGTCTGAACGACAACCCTGTGTCACTGCATTGAAGGTGCTGGTAACACACAAAAGAAGTGGGCTACTGAAGTGGTGTTCTTCAGAGCCCACAATCACAGAAAACAGAGAAAAAGACACATAGAAAAACATGGTAAGAGTGGGGAAAAGCCTACACTCTTATCAAGTGGAAAGAAATAACTCCAGAGATCCAGCAAAGCTGCTGAGGGACTCACTAGGTCAGGGAAATTAGCCATCAAATGAGAATTCTCCCTAACAGCTGGATCTTCTTGCGACCCCTCCTCAACTGAACCCCTATGCGCCAGTCGTCCTCCGTGCCATCTTCCTGCCAAGTATCACCTGGGCCCCCTGTGGAGCTGCCCTGAGCCAGCGGCCAGGCTGGTAGAGGACACATCCCTGCCACAGTCGGGAGTCGGAGGTCCAGCAGGGGTGGCCACCCCACCAACTGGACCCCAGCAAATGGAGGACGTGCAGGCATCAACAAGCAGGGCACGTGCACGACGGCACCGGGGGATTCCATCAGCCTGGATGCCGTTGTGGTGCCAGAGGCAGTTGCATTGGAGGCAGCAGCAGGCTCAGCGTGGGAGGCATCATGGCTCGGGCCATCAACATCCCGGGGCAGGCATCGGCCGAGGGGCAGGAGGACCCAGGACTGGGAGTGTCTTCTGTGTGGCAGCGGTTGGGCCAGCAGATAGATGCGGAGCGGCGGCGGGCGGAGAGGGCACGGCTCAGGATGGCCATGGCAGAGAACTCCATGAACCGGGCTTTGAGGCGGGCTGAGTGCCTCGAGGCAACTCGCAGGGAGTTGGTGGATGCCATGGCTGCATCCCTGCGAGACCTCGAGGCCAGGGAACAGGCCCGCCTCCGGAACATCGACATGGAGTTCGATGATGCCGTGGCCCGGAACATCAGTGAGTGAGCCGTCGGACTAGCCCGCCGCCTTTGTACATAGTTATTTAGGCATAGGTTTCCTTTCTTTTAATTTATGATTTGGAGTCCACAGACTTTGCTCCTCCTTTTTGTATATAGTTCTGTTTTTGATAGTATTTTGATAGGTTTCCTTTATTTTTGGGATCATGGACCCTTGTGACTTACATTGTGTACATACTTTCTTTTTTATGTCATCCCATGGAGTAATGTTTTTTATGGTTTTCAATTTTGGATTTATTTCTATGGACTTTGGCGATGGACCACTTTTCATTTTTCATGTCTTGGATTTTACTTTTTCCTTGGATTTTACATTCTTTTTGATATTGCATTCATTATTTCTTCATTTCCATGTGTGGTTTTTATTTAGTCATTTTGTTTTATTTTGAATACATTTCAGGAATCTTCATGATTGGTCTGGTCTACCCTCACTGGTTTTGTGCATGTCTCTATGACCGTTGGCTCAGTCATGTGTTGCCACTGTGTGGCTCTGTAGGACATTTATTCATGGGCATGCTGGTTCTTTTCAGACTCTCATGGCATGGGTAATTTACTAGGGAGTGGGTGCAGTGGATGGTTGCGTGTTTGTACTGGGCTGGGGGTAGGATTTGGGTTGGCATTAGGGCCATGGGTCTGTATTGTTATGATGTGGTGTTTGGGGGGACATGAGTCGGGCCTGCTGGCAGGTTGCCGTCAATGGGGTGGGGTGGAGGGACATGTGTCGGGGCCTGCTGGCAGGTGCCTGTCACTGGTGGGGGGACATGAGTCTGGGCCTGCTGGCAGGTTGCTGTCAATGGGGGTGGAGGGATATGTGTCGGGCCTGCTGGCAGGTGTCCGTCACTGGTGGGGGGGACTTGAGTTGGGGCTCACAAGTGCATGATGCCATGTGGGCTTCCTGCAGGGCATGGTCAGGCGTGATGGACTGGCTGTGGGGCATGGTCAGGGGTGTAGGGGGGCACCTGTGGTGTAGGCTGCCTGTGGGGCATGCCCAGTGGTGTAGGGTGGTCCCCTGTGGTGTGGGCTGCCTGCAGGGCATGGTCAGGGGTGATAGGCTGTCTGTGGGGCATGGTCAGGGGTGTAGGGGGGGCCCTGTGGTGTGGGCTGCCTGCGGGGCATGCCCAGGGGTGTAGGGTGTCCCTGTGGTGTGGGCTGCCTGCAGGGCATGGTCAGGGGTGATGGGCTGGCTGCGGGGCATGGTCAGGGGTGTAGGGGGGCCCTGTGGTGTGGGCTGACTGGGCCATGCCCAGGGGTGTAGGGGGGCCCCTGTGGTGTGGGACTGGCCTGCCAGGGTGGATGGTCCCTGTGGTGTGGGCTGCCTGCAGGGCATGGTCAGGGTGATGGCTGGCTGCGGGGCATGTTAGGGTGTGGGGGGGGCTGTGGGATGGGCTGCCTGCAGGGCATGCCCAGGGGTGTAGGGTGGTCCCTGTGATGTGGGCTGCCTGCAGGGCATGGTCAGGGGATGGGCTGCCTGTGGGGCATGACAAGAGGTGTAGGGGGGGGTCATGTTGGAAACACACAAAGCGTTTCCAACATAACAAAGCTTTCACTCCAAGGAAAGAACTAGAAAGAAGAAGAAAACGCACATGCAACATTAAACATACGTTACAAGGCACAAGCACAGATGGCGGCTGCCTAAAATGTAAAAGTAGAAGGCTGCCAAGATATTCGTGAACTGAATTTGTTTTGCTTTTCCAAAATAAGTGCACGGATATATCACTTAGTTTTCTCTGCAAAACACTAAATAGGAAAGCATTGTAAACTTGAAACAAAAGAATTTACACACAGACTCAGCTAAATTGTAAAACTGGCTCTTTAAGGCAGTTTATTAATGAATAATACAACAAAAAATAAAAGGAAATTAAATGGTATACTTCACCGCTGGCACAGTTGCAAGCCACTTCATCTCGCCATAAGAACTTCACTGGACAACTGCCAGACCAGGCTGGCAGAGAGACTCTACACAACGGGACCGGGAAAGATGCGTCCACCTTTCTCCCAGCAAAGCCTAATCTGGTCCTCCCCAATTTAAACACCAGAAATACAGAATAGTACCTTTCCAGAAAGTTCACCTGTTGCAAGCTTCCACTTGGCATTCGGCCGAAATGTCATGTGAAAACTACAAGAGGCCTCTTGCTCATGGGAACGCGAAAGACAACATAGTTTGCTTTCGGCTCCTGCAACGTTAACAGGCAGTAATTCATAAGAATCCTTGAACACTGCTATGTAGAATGGGCGAGGACAATATGTTTTTCTAGTGATTCAAAAATTCAAACAGTATTCAGAGGTCACATTAAAATGCAGCCTTCACTGAGGCTTGAGGAAAATGTCCACTGCTGCACCCAGAATGCATTTTGAATAGACTCCATATTTTTCAGTCAAAAATATTAAATTTTAAAAGCATTACAGGCACTTAAAAGGTTTTCAGCGCAGGATTATCTAACAAAGGGGTGTGGTCCAGATTGTTCCTAAATCCTGCCCAATACTGGTAGTGTATAAGGAGAAGCTTAACAGGAAGCTAGATAGATTGTATGCCAAAGGTATGGTAGAACAGTTAGAGGCCAATGGCTAGGCCCAATTGCAGTGACCATGAAGCCAGATAAGCACATACGGGTTTGTAAAGACTTGAGAGATTTGAACAAAGCCATATGGTTCGACCATCATCCTATTCCAAATATAAATGAAATGTTGTCCAACATGGGTTCATTAATTTGGCTCACCACTCTGGATTTATCATCAACATATCGTCAGGTGCTACTTCAAACATCAAAGAAAATTCGGACTTAATTTGTGACTCCACTGGGAACATTTCAGTATAGGCATATGCCTTTCAGATTTAGGACAGGCTCTGCAATCTTCTAGCAGATAGTGCATCATATGTTTAGAGATCAAATTGGAAGGGAAATGTCTACAAGAGTATATCTTAATGTATGCAAACAAAGAAGGGGAACCAGAAGCTTTGTTTTACATTTTCATAAAAAACCATGAAGCTTTGAGCATGACCGTGAGGGTTGGAAAATACAAAGACAAAGGTACATCCAGTGTGTTGTTTTGGTCACTGTGTACATGGTAAGGGCGTGAAACAAAGCCAGAAATTGTGAGAGCTATGATTCAGGCAAGGGAACCAGTGTCAAAAGAGCAGTGAACCTCTTTCTTGGAACTAGTGGTCTTGGGAATAGTGGCGTTGCACAACAGATTTGTAGAACCTTTTTCAAAGATAACGGCTCCTCTGAGGGAATTGCTGAAGAGGGGTGCCAAGTTTGTTAGGCTCGTGGAATGTGGGGGGGGGGAGTGAAAGAGTGAAGCATGATATTCCCAAGGCCGCAACACTGAATCGATTCCAAATAGGTGCTAGAATGCTTGTGAGAAAGAATGCATGTGTGGATGTCTAACGCTGCAGGCAGTGCAGTCGCATCTGTATCCATCCTCCCTATGGACACGAAGAAAATATATTTTGTGTTTGAGCCCAAGTCATGAACATGCTCCTGTGCATGTCACCATTTTAAAAAATGCAGAAGGGGTTTGTTTTTTATTTTAATGTCCGCCCATCAGCCATTTCTTTAACAGAAAGTATTGTGGGATAGCTACACTGCACAGAGCTATGAGGATGGTGAATTTGCTCAAGTTTAATTTCTGGCTGTACTTTGTGCCAGGCACGAGGGATAGTGTAGCAGAAGTTCTATAATGTAGGCATTGCAAGGGCAGGGTGGAGGAAGTGAAGGAGGAAGCAGAGCTGTGGGTGGATACTGGTCAGGATGGTGAGCACAATATGGTGTGTGACTGTGAATGCATTACAGAGCTTATTAAAGGGGAGGTGTTGGAGGTCAGTAGTTATAGAAGAGAAGGGCGGCCTTTGATAAACTGAAGTCTATGATATGATATGATATGGCATTTATAACGCGCATGCACACAAGTGTTTTTCATTGATAATGAGCACGTTGGCTGAAAGGGGCTATGGAGTGACAACTCAGAGGTGTTTCAGAGAACAGTTGACTGCATTGGCTCAAAAGGGGCACTTGGGCTACAGTACAGCTGGGCGGTGAAGGCAGTGGCGTAACACAAAATGTGGGGGCCCCCCTGCGAGCCATGCTGAGGGGGCCCCCCAACTCGGCAACAAATCACGGGTTGCGCCACACTCTGGGCCGGCCTAGACTGTCACGCTTGCACAATACGCATGAACGTGCTGCTGAAGGGGTATGCCGCACACTGCACTAGGAAAAAGATATAAATATGTGTTTTAATGCAATATACAGCACACTTTCTGAGATAAATTGGCTATAAAGCCAGAGTGTTTGCAATTGTTTTGTAGGGTAACACAATCCAATACATGCAAGTCACCAACAGTGCACAGGAACATTAATGCTTCCAACTGGCTGCACAATGTAGACCAGTGTAAACACGTAATAACATTATAGTACAGAATGCCAGCCACATTTAGACACACCCTAGACTGTTTTCAGCAAAATGCCAGTCAAAGCAATAACACTCATCAAGAAGAGAGCACACAATAAAGCATGTGTCTCCATGGCCTCGAACAACACGGCCAAACTCTTTAAAATCTGCAAGGAACTGGTCATCCTGTTGTGGTCTATATACCTCTTCTGTTCCTCCCATGCCCTCTGTACAGCTCTGGCCTCTCATTTCTCTGCTAAATCTCAGGACATCCTGTCCACTATGTCCTCTTCCTCTCTCGGCCCATTTTGGCCATATCTTCTCTCCTCCTCCTTTCTCCTCTTTCTCTCTGACAACACTGACGAGGTTTCTAGACAAGTCCGATCTATGAAAGTGTCGTCCAAACAGGTGCTCCGCTGCTCCTCCAGAACCATCAAAGCCCATATTGACACCCTCGCTCCAGCCTTGGCCGATTTCTGTAATCACTCTTTCGCCACTGCAATGTTCCCCTCTCCCTTTGAGCACTCCCTTGTGCACCCACTCCTCAAGAAGCAGTCTGCTGATCCTACCTGCTGGAAAACTATCGCTCAATCTCCACTTTCCTGAGCAAACTCTGGAAAAGCTTGCCATCTCCCAGCTTACTCTCCACACTGAATCTGTTGTTGTCTCCATGACCATCAGTCTGGTTTCAGAGCTGCCAGAGGCATGGAAACTGCTCTCCTTAACACCTGTGCTGCTCTCTAACCTTGATTCCAGCATTCCTTCTATTCTCATCCTTCATCTTTCCTCTGCCTTCGACAGGGTCAACATCGCCATCCTGATCAATCGACTCTGTGAGAACCTGGCATCACAGATCAGACCCTAGAGTGACTGACCTACTTCCACTTGGACCGCCACTCCGCTCCCAGGTCGATCGTGGTCCCATTCCTCTCCGCCACCTCTCTCTACCTGTGGCATTCCCCAGGGCTCTATCCTCTCACGCTGGTTTTTCAACCTCTACTTGGCCACTTTGGCCTCCCTGATCTCTACCTTATCCTCTAACTTTCAGTGTTGTGCGGAGGACTCGGCTTTCCTTCAGGCTCCCCTCATCCTCCTCTCCTCTCTTGCTCATTCCTGACTGTCTATCCACGATTCAGGATTGGTGTGCCTCCAACAATCTCTGCCTTAATGCCAGTAAGACAGAGATCCTTCTCATTGGGACCCTTGCCACTGTGTTTCCTCTCTCACTATAGCAGACCACCTTGGGCTCTCTTCAACGCCACACTCTTTCTCTCCTAACATCTCGGACATCACCAAGAAGTCCCACTACCAGCTGCTCCTCCTCAAAGGGACTCTTCCCTTTCTCACTCTCCACCAGAAGCTCAGTGTCTCTAAGCTGGACTACTGCAACAGCCACTTTCTCAATCTGTCTTCCTCTAGTCTCCGTCATCTGCAAATAATCCAGAACAGGACTGCAAGACTTAGCCTTGGCCTCAAGCCCTGGGATTGTATTTCTCCAGCCCTGAAATCTCTCCACTGGCTGCAAGGATCAAGTTCAAGAACCTTTGCATTGCCCACAAGGCTTTCTGGGGCCAGTGCCAACACTAAATCCAATGCTCTCTTCCAAAATACCTTCTTTCTCTAACCCTTCACTCAGCTATCTCCAACTCTCTAAGGCTTAGACATTTCTCCAGGCAGAGAGTGGGGGTAGACCTCTCTCCTTTGCTGGTGCCTCCAACTGGAATGGCCTTCCTGCCCCTCTCAAACTTGAGGCGGACAACCTGAAGTTTCGGAAGCAGCTAAAAGCTTTCCTCTTCTCTGCTGCTTTCGCTCTCTCTCCCCCCTGCTGACCTACCTGACCTACCTGTCTGCTGTACTGACTGGCTGCTTGGCTACCCTCAGAGTCTCTCCGAGTCCAGGCTCTTTCTTGATTGGTCACCCTTGCACTGCCCCTGGGCCTACCATGCACTTAGGGGCTGTAACTGTAACCCTGCAGTCCATTGTTCTCCTTGCACAACCAATAGCTGCTCTGCCCTGGCTGCACTTACTGAGAGCATTGCTGCCCTGTTTTCCCCTCCCCTCTCACTTGCACTTCCTGCTCCCTTTCCCTTGCACTTCTCGTTCTCACAATGCCACAAGACCTAGTGAGATCGTTTGCCTTGTCCTCCCTCTATCATCCCTCCCTTGTGTACACTTGTGTAACAGACGCATTATAAATGACTTGAATCACATCATATCATTTTATCACAGATGCCCAGAAAAATATACAATGCCGCAGTAAGAAATGGCTAGACTGGCAGCACCCAAATGCCAATCTAGCCAGGTTAATTAAAGTTAGCAGGACTATTTTATCAGAAATGTCCAGTTAAAAGAAAGTCATACCAAACTGAGGAATGACTAGACTGGCTAAATCAAAATGCCTCTCTAGCCACTAATACCACATATCATGCCTGCTTAGCCTGGACATGGACAACCATTATGATTTATCACACAATCCTACCCACCCACACATCACTCTCCTCCCACCCACCACCCCAACCTCCACAATCAGCTCCTTGGCCCAGAATTACCTCTGCGTCCTCTTCCTGTGCCCAGAGCTTTCGTATGAGGCTCCTTGCCTCATAGGTAAGTACTGGGATGAGGAACAGTGGACTAGGAGTGATGAAGATTACAGGTAGCTAAATCAGGCATTACCTCCATGTACCTCTACCTCTTCCCAGTAACTTTTGTATGAGGCAGAGTGCCTCAAACACACGTACTGCCTCGTATATAAGTACTGGGACGAGGAAGAATAGGGCTAGGAGTAAGCAAGGCATTAAACACAAGTAGTAGCGCAATACCATTGAGTTGACTGGGCTTCAGCACTACCCCCCTGACATTTTGGTCTATATTGACTCAACTTGGCTAACCTTTAGAGCAGTTGCCAGACCGAACAGGACACAGATTTTAAACGGCACGGTTTTTGCTGTTAACAAGAACCAGCAATACCAACGTAAAGCATTTCACTGTTAGTACCTGCATTCAAATTCCACATTGTTTAGGCGATTGAAATCGTGATGTGGGTTTAGTACTTGCATGCCAGGGGAGTGATTGGAAGGGTAGAAAGGGAACAGGAGACTTATAGGAGAGAGTTAACTGCTTGTAACATTGAATCTGCACTAGAATAGTCTCATTAAAATGCGTCAATAATTTGATGCGCCCACACAAATAAGTTTCCCCCTCCCCACTGCATGTGAAGTTAGCGCCTCTCCCAACATTTGAAGGGTTAGCCCCCCCGAAATGAAGGTTTTCTTGTGCCCCTGTACACAAGCACACACACCATTCACCTTATACACACCCAGTCATCCACACATTTAAGTGTGCACCCTTTCACCATACACTCACACAGGTAGCCACCTATACATTTATGTGTGCACCCTTTCACCATGCAGGCACACCCCCACAGCCACCCATACATTTAAGTGTGCACCCTTTCACCATATACATACAGGCAGCCGGCTATACGTTTGAGTGTGCACCCTTTCACCATAGACTCATACACGCACACCTCATGGAGTTGAGGGGGGGCCCTATTACTTAAAAAAGAAATTGGGGCTCATTACGGGTCCAGCGGTAACCGTGCCGGTGCTACCGGCGGGTTGCCGCCAGTCCATTAAAAAATTACTATGGCCTGACTTCCCGGTGCCACCGTGCTATTTCAAGTCCGGCGCTGGGAAATCAGGTGCCGGTAATTCGTTAAACCCCCAGACTCCACGGGAATGGGGACACAGAAGCACCTGCACCATTGTTAACGGTGCCGGTGCTTCCGTGACAGGTCTTGCCTACCGTGGCTGCTGTGCCTGGCAGGGTCAGACCTGTCGGGCACGGCAGCCCCACCATGCAGACCTGTAATATGCCGGTCCGGAAACAACAGTGCCTGTAAGCTTACCAGCACCGTTGTTTCCGGACCGGCATGGTCAGAATGAGCCCCATTGTTTTCTTTTTTAAGTAACTATAACTTCATTAAGAAATTATTTCAGTTAAGGACTGAACCATAATCAAAATAATTCTTTATGATGGCTGAGTGGCTTCAAAAACAAACAATTTCTTTTGAAGGCATAGGTTTCCCCACCCCCCCCCCACCCCATGACATGAAGACCTCTAGCCTAGGGTCTTCCATGTCCTGGGTTACAGGGGCCCTCAGACTTCAAAAAGAAAGTTTCTTTTGTAGTCACTCTGCCTTCATAAAGAAAATATTTCTGTTACAGAAATGTTCTTTATGAATGCAGAGTGAATTTCAAAAGAAACTTTTTTTTTTAGAAATTTTTTTTTTTTTTCTTTTTTTTTTTACTGGGGCCCCCTCCCAGCCATGTGCTGGTGGGGCCCCCCACAGCGCGGCCCCCCCGCACCGCGGGGCTGCGGGGCCCCTGTTACGCCAGTGCATGTCTTGCCCCATTATATTAACTGGTGTTTGTCGGGAATATAACAGTGGCATGGTAAGGTCATGTTCTCCTATGGAAATCGGGAGTTTGTCAGTGACAGGAACCAAGTCTGTAGCCCCAGAGAATACAGGCGCATTCATGGCAATGCCTGAAATTGGGTATTTTCTCTCCCTAATACAGGATCGAGTTGCCCCTGTATCCACAAGAAAAGAAAATGTCTTGTCTCCTATGGTCACCGCTTCACGTGGTTCCTCATTTGGGTCAGGTGTAACGGATAGAATTGAACACATCAGGTCTGTCTGTCGGCTTTCCTATTGTGGATACATGGTCATCCCTGTTCCTGTGAAAGGGTTCGCTCCTATCACAGTCGCACCCCTAGTTTCCTCACTGCTGTCTGTAGTGAAGGGTGTATGGGTCTCGTGGATATGGCATTCGGCTGTGCCGGTGTCTGTTGAGCAGTCTGTAATGGCTGTATGTATCCCTGTGTTCTGCTGTGTATGTCCCATGTGCTGTGGTTGCTCTCCCACTGGTTGCTGTGCTGGTGCCATTTGCGGCACACATGTCTGCATCTGCGTGTGAACTTGGGCATAATAGTCGGGCTGTTCGGTCTGGTATGTCGATTGCTATGTTGCCCCTCCATACCGTTGTATTCTGCCTCCAGTCCTGCACTGTCTTGCTATGTGACCTACTCTACCACACGTCCAGCAACCTGGTGGACCCCCATAGGTTTCGGTTGTCCTCCAATGAGCCTGTCTCCACCCTGCTGCATTGGATATCTGGAACCCTCTTCCCCGGGGCATCCCTCTTCCCTGTGGCCATTGACTGGTATCTCCCCTTCCTGCGGAGCTGCCTCCTTCCATCTGTGTTCGGTTCTTTGTGGTTTGAGTGACTACCCCCTTTGCACTCGTCAACATAGCCCTTTCCATGGTGAACCTCGATCATTTTTTCTGTAGTAATTTTGCCTCTTTGTGCTTTCTTTCCTTGTGTTTCTTTCTCGCATTCTTCTGCATTAACCAACAATAATGTACTATAGTCAATTGAATTTCTGACCATCGCTTCGCTTCCATTCGCACTAACTTCTTTAATTGTTTTTGTACTTGCTCTGGTAGTCCTTGGCTCAGTAGATGATAAAATAACCCTACTGTCTTGTCCGACGTTTCCCTCATCTCAAGATGACAATGCTCTTGTATCTCCTGAATATACTGAAGTGGGTCTTTGTCCTAGCGCATTGTGGGTGCCATAATCACGCTTATGTCAGATGTGTCTGGGTATTGTACTCTCAGAGCTTGCCATACGGCTGCTCTGCTGTTTTTAAATGGTGTGCCATTGTGTGCCATGTTCTGGGCTGTCACTCCAGGATACCCTGCCCGTTTCCACACATCGTCAGCTACCTCCACAAGAATGGCTGAAAGTAAGCTCTTCATGTTGCCCACTGCTAGTGTGGTTCCTGCTGTCAGTATTTCTAACTCATATATCAATTTTTCCACTCCTGCAGTCAACAAGGGTAACTTACACCTCAAATTATCCTTATCCATTTGTTGCCACGGTACATACTGGGGTTGTCCACCACCCTTCTCAAACAGCAGAAATTGTGTCAGTGCTAGTCGCCTTTCGTGCTTCCCCAATTCTTTGGTTGCAGTAAATGCCCTTGTCATACCCCTTTCCGTCTGGGTAAGGCTCTCAGCATCTGTGCGTATGGGGTAAATTCATCTGCACTATACAATTTCTCCTTAGGACGCTCAAGGCGCCCATCGGGGCCTACCTTATCCTTCCTGATGTTTTCCTCTTGACCCCATACTCTCTCCCACTCAGGGCTTATCTCCCTGGATAGGCGACATGGCCTTCTCTCTCTGTCACTATCGCTTGCCCCTATGTCCTCACCCCGATCCAAAGGTTTCCCCACTATCATCGCTTCCTCTTCTACTTCATCTTCAAAGTTGAGTCTCCTCAAAAGATGTTTCTCCCATCTTCTCCCCCTTGCTCTGTCTTCTGAGCTGTTGTCCCTCTCAATGGAGACCCTGCTACACCCCTGCTCAGCTTTGGGACCACAGCATTATCCCTCCTGCTTCAATACAGTATGCTGAGGCTGATTGTATTGGTAACGCATTAAATTCAGTGTGGCTATTTTGTGACCATTAGGCCAGATAAGCACATTCGGGTTTGTATCAACTTGAGAGATTTAAAAAAAGCAATATGTTTAGACCATCATCGCACTCAAAATATAAATGAAATGTTGTCCTACATGGGTAAAGGTATATATAAATGGGTAATCCCTATTTTTTGTTAACGGGGGGTCAAACCTGTAAGAAGGGATTCTCTATGACGGAAAAGTTTATGAAAAAACAGATCGACTACCCCTCTCTTTAAGTCCTGTATGGGTCACAGGTGAAGATAAAGGTTAACCTGTACAACTTGTTAGTAAGGTTATCGCCTTTTTGGGAAAAATTACAAAAAAATTACAAAAAAATTACAAAAAAACTACAAAAAAATGCAGCTAAGTACAAAAAGTTCTATCTTTTTAATAGTCACAAAAATACCTAAAAACATTACAAACTTAACAAAACATAGCAAACTCAATACATTTTCAATTAAAACATTTAGTCATCATTCGTCATCATTCATCTATTCTAACAGGGGAATACTACAACTTAAACAGCTTTGTGCATAACAGTGAGTCAAGATATGCATTAGTGACAGGGGAAAAAACATTAGATTTTCCCTTTAGCAGTCACTCTAAAGGGAAAACCTAATGTTTTTTCCCCTGTCACTAATGCATATTTGGACCACTGTTATGCACAAAGCTGTTTAAGTTGTAGTATTCCCCTGTTAGAATAGATGAATGATGACGAATGATGACTAAATGTTTTAATTGAAAATGTATTGAGTTTGCTATGTTTTGCTAAGTTTGTAATGTTTTTAGGTATTTTTGTGACTATTAAAAAGATAGAACTTTTTGTACTTAGCTGCATTTTTTTGTAGTTTTTTTGTAATTTTTTTGTAATTTTTTTGTAATTTTTCCCAAAAAGGCGATAACCTTTCTAACAAGTTGTACAGGTTAACCTTTATCTTCACCTGTGACCCATACAGGACTTAAAGAGAGGGGTAGTCGATCTGTTTTTTCATAAACTTTTCCTACATGGGTAAAGCCAGTTGGCTTGTCACTCTGAATTTATCATCAGAATATTGCCAGGTGGTGCTTCATTCATCATAAAGAACTCTGACTTAATAGTTGAGTGATGCAGGAACTTATCAGTATAGAGATTACAAAGGAGGGCCCAATTTATCGCAATAATAAAAACGATACTCAATAATGGAGTACTACGAGTGCACGGTAAAACCTAGCTTCATTCAACAACAAATAATCTTTGCCAGGACAGCAACAATTAGCTCTCAATGTTAGAGTAATTTCAACACTTGTTTGGCAATCTCATTGCAAGGAAAGTGTCTCCATGATGATATCTTGATGTATGCAAACACAGAAGGGGAGCATGATGGGTTTTTTTTGCGTTCTCATGAAAAAACTAGACGTTTTGAGCATGACCATGAGAGTTGAAAAAAGCAAAGGCTACACCATGTCTGCTATTGTGGTCACTGTATAGATGGTGAGGGCGTGAAACCAAAACGTTATGTGGCCAGCAAAAGAGCAGTGACTCTCTTTCTTGAAACTAGTGGTCTTGGGAATAGTGGCGTTGCACTTCAGATTTGTGGAACATTTTCTAAAGATAACTGCTACTCTAAGAAAGTTGCGGAAGAGCAGAGATGTCATTTAGATTAGAGGTCGCCAGGGGTGTCACTTGCGACCCCTGAGGTCTCCCTTGCTATCCCTGTGATCTCCCTTGCTACCCCTAAAAAAAGAAAAACGTTTTTTTTTTTTTTGTTTTACAAATTGAAGCTCCTGGGCTGTGGCCAATGCCATGTACCTCTTTGTTTCTAGACTGGCTTTCTTGAGCATGCTTCTTAGTAAAAACAGCGGGTTCCACAAGTGTAACACTTTGAGTAGTGACTCTAAATAAGAAAGAATAGGAATAACAAATAATTTGTCTTTCTGGAATTCTATACAATGATTGCTAGACTCATTAAAGGATTATTTCAGGCACACTTCAGGGGGTGAGTCACTGATTAAGTCTGTTCTTAAACACCTCAAATTCACAATGCAGACAAAATCCTCCAAAAAGCATTTAGAGTAAAATAAGCATCCATTTCAGACTATGGGCCTCATTACGACCCAGGCGGTAAGGGGTTAACGGCAGCGTTAACAGCGCCGACCCTTACCGCCTGAGTACGAGGTCCCTTAGCGCCATGGCGCTTTTAACACCTGCTTTTAGCAGGTGTTAAAATCCATGGCGCTAAGGGACCATGGAGTTAATTACGCCACCGTAATTTACGGTGGCGTAATTAACGCCTTCCCCACTCCCATTATACCCTATGGGGCAAAAATGGGAATGGGGAAGGGTAAATGGGGATTGGGGACTTACCGCCCCGCCAAGGTCGGAATGGGGCGGTAAGTCCGCCAACCACCATGGCGTAAACGTAGTTTACGCCATGGTGGTAAAGTCACGGCCCAGGCGGTAACTTACCGCCTGGGTCGTAATGAGGCCCGATGTGTTTTTGCTTTTCGCAAGTTGCAGTTAGAGCATGTTTTTTTCTGCCGATACATATGGTGATCCATTCTTGTATGAAATGTATATCACGTTACAGTGATGTTGTAACCATATTTTTCATGATGTTGTAACCATATTTTTCATAGTGTACTTAGGAACAATACTATGTGAAGCCACTTCCTGTTCTGTCAATGGGTAAACGGTCGTGTTCCATCGCTTCCTGTGATGTCACTTCGGGGTGGGGTCAAATGACATCACTTCCTGTGATGTCACTTCTGCTACCTCTGGCATTTTGGTGAACTGACATCCCTGCTGAAGAGTGGTAGAAAATACGTTAGGTTGGTGTAATGTGGGGAAGGGGCAAGTGAAAGATTAAAGCATGATGTTCCCAAGGCCCCAACGCTGCAGCGATTCCAAATGGGTGCTAGAATGCTTGTGACAAAGGATGCATGCATGTCATGTCATGTCCTGCATGCATGTAAGTATGGGATTAAGGCTGTTTTATGCTACATGCAGTGTAGTCACATCTGTATCCTGCCTCCCTATGGACATGAAGAAGATATTTTTTATGTTTGAGTCAAAGTCACCAACATATTACTGTGCATGCCACTATATTTAGAAAATGCATATGGGGTGTGTATTTCATTTTGATAAAAGACCAACGGTCATTAATGCATGTTTTCACATCAAAGGATTGTGGGATGACCAAACCGCACATAGCTCGGAGGTTGGTGAATTTGAAAAAGTCTAATTTCTGCTTGGATTTTGTACCAGGCAGGATGAATAGTGTACAGGAATGTCTATCGTGTAGGCCTTGCAAGGGCAGGGTGGAGGAAGTCTAGGGTGGAGCGGCGCTGTTGGTAGCTAGAGTTCAGGGCGGTGAACACAGTGTGGTGTGTGACGGTGAATGGATTACAGAGCTTAATAAAGGTGTGGTGTTGGAGATCAGTAATTATAAAAGAGCAGGATGGCCTTTGATAAACTGGAGTGTAATCAGAGTTTTTCAATGGGAAGATGCACCGGCTATGGAGTAAGAAGAGGGGGCAGAGTGGCAACTCTGAGGCGTGTCTGAGCAAGTTTGATTGCATTGGTTCGCCAAGGGAACGTGGGCTTCAGTATCACTAAACAGCATCTTTTCAAGTATTTTGTTTATTGATTATTTGTAATCCGCACTATACAGCAAAATAGTGTTTCAAGGGGCATCAAGGCAATGGGGGGAAGAATTGGGGAAGAAGGTATAAAACAAAAATCAAAACGTTCTTAAAAGGTCTTGAAACATTCGGAACGTGCAAGTACTCTAGAGTGAGGGCAGGGGAGAGGGGAAGGATGGGAAATGCAGGAAGGGGTAAAGGGAGGAAACAAACCGAAAGCTCTCTGACAAACTACTGTAACCAACTGGAGCAGCCAGTATTACTAGCCGATTACCTGTTTGCTCGGCTGCTCTCTCTCGTCGATTGTGCTTGCCTGCTGGCCTGTCTCTATATCTCTATACAGGTTCTTTTAGCATCTGTCAGGGTGGCAGCCGGAACTCAAGAGCTTCTCAGACTCTCTAGTGCTGTCCAATTTGCCTTCCCTTCCCAAAAGTGGGCTAGAGGGCAAGCACCACAGCACACATACATTCAAAAGTGAAATACCAGCCCATAAAGGCCCCATAAAGTGATAGGCGCACTGGATTATTGCATCCACACAGCTGCAGGTAATGAGACACCTGGGAGCAAACCTCTTTCAGGAATTCTGCACAGATTTGATGTTCTGGTAATCCTGATTGAAGCACCGGAAGGAAGCTGTGCATTACTGTGGCAATAAGCCCCGAGTCGGCGGGCCATTACTGCCTACGGTAATGCCCCCAGGGCCCATAGTTAACGGAGGCCCCGGGGGCATTACCATTAGGCGGTAATGGCCCACCGGCTCGGGGTTTATTGCCATTAGTCAGTGGTCGAAGTGTACGAAAAGAAGTAGTGGAGCTATGTTCCCTACTGGTCTGCATTGCTCCCGGCAAACCACATCTCCACACCCCCTCCCATGCACAATATCAACCCCCAAATGCATGCGACTGCAGTTTAAGGGAATGTTCAGTGCACTGCACTGAAAGTGCAGTTTCAACTGCTTCCTACACTTTTATTTTAAAACGAAACCGTTCCGGAACGGTTTCTTTTAAAAATAAAAGTATAGGAGCGGTAAAACTTCATTAAAAGAAGTATAGGAGCACCGCTCCCGACCGCTCACGCCCACTTCGACCACTGCCATTAGTATTCCAGGGTTTTTAGCCCCGGGATACTAATGGCGTTGTTACTTTTTTCAATCAGCTTTTGTTTTGCCGGTTGAAAAAAGTGGTGCTGCAGTACGTGTTCATTCAAGAAAGACTAGAACGCGTGTACTGCTTTATTACTACGGATCGACAGGGCGCCATTTTGGCCCAAGTTGATCCATAGTAATGAATGGAGAGGTGAATGAGGAAGCTTTAGACCCGGCGCGCGATGCATGCAAATGTGTACACAGAATTACACTGTGGTATGGCTCGGAATTGAGCTAATAAACGTTTAGTGTATCCCGTGTCATCGGCGCGCCGGGTACTAATTGACACATCTCTGGACACAACCTTTTAAAGTTGTGTATGTTCTACTGGCATTGAATCAACAGTAAAAATTCTTAGCACCTGCGTTAGTTAATCTATTAATTTCAGATTTAAGTAAAACACTTTGTGATGTCAGAATATTGCCTCCAGGATTAGGTAGCACTCTAGTACAACATTTGGCATATACTGGCGATTTGGTGTTATGGGACCAGACAACCAACGGCCTACAGCGTCCACTGGCCACACTTCAGCAGCACATCAATAAGAGACAATCAGCAATGAACACTGCTACAGCTAAGATCCTTGCTCTGACGGCGCGGAAAAAGAAGCACATGCAGATTGCCTCTGGATATTAAACAAAGAAAATGGAAGTAATACAATGGGCCTCATTCCGAGTATGGCGGTAAGGGATAGCGGCCACCGGTAACGAGACCGGTGGCGGTGATCCCTTACCGCCATACTCCGAGTTCCCTCTGCGCCCTCGCCCTTAACGCCTGCTTTGAGCAGGTGTTAAAGTCCAGGGCGCAAAGGGGCCTGCAAGCCAATAACGGTGACCGTAATTTCACTGGAGACTCATGTACTTCGGTCACTTCCTGTGGTATGTAGTCTACTGCTGGTATATTAGCCACTTGCTCATGTAGTTTCGCAACACTACCCTTTCCTGATTTGGCTCTGTCCTGAATGTACCATTTCCATTTGATGATGTTGGCTTTTTGGGCGTGTCCTAGCCTGTGTGTTTTAGGAGAGCGCGACAATCACTGAATAATTGGGATTTTGGATCTCATCAGTACATCAATTGTTCTGTCTGTATTAATAATAGCCCAATAACATGCTAACAATTGCTTTTCAAATGGAGTGTACTTATCACCTTCCTCAGGTAATTTGCGACTGCAAAATCCCAACGGTACTCGCTTATTGTCCTGCTTCTGCCATAAGCTCCAGTTAGCATAATTTTCTTGTACAGATACATTCTGTTCCACTTCTCCTGACTTCACATGCCATAAATCAAGCACACGCTGCACTGTGTTCTTTGCTAAATAAAATGGTCCCTGCTGCTCCTCACCCCACTCAAATTCATATTTCTTTTGTGTCACTTTGTAAAGTGGGACCAAGATTTGCCCTAAATGTGGTATATGCTCTCTCCGAAATCCAAGCAACTCTATGAACTGCTGAGCTTGTTTCTTGTTCACTGGGTTAGTAAATTCAAGTATCTTTTCTCTGGCTTTTGGCACTGTCTCTCGGTGCCCATTGTGCCATTGAATTCCCAAAAATATCACAGTCTCAGCTAGCCAAAAGACAGTGAACAAAGAAGGCAAACCTGGTTTGCCGCGCAAAGTAAAACACAAGGAGTTTAACAAAAAGAAATGGTGAATAAACCGTACCGGAGCCAAAAGAAAAAGCATTTGGTCAAGCGGGTTTGAGTTCGAGGCTAACACAATAGCCTACAATATTACCACGTTTATATAAGATAAACACGGTAGAAAAATTAGGGTAGATACCACTGCCACCAGCCATGTCTAAATGTTAAAAGAGCGAAACAATGCTCTAGGAGGTACAGATAAAAAGGGCTAAGGATTAACCCTTCCAGTACTCCATGTAAGATGGGGTGTACTGGATCTGTGGTTAAAATTGACTAAGTAAAGTTAATGGCAACTTTACCCTTTTCTGGGGGACAGGGTCAGCCTCAGAAATGGAGTCGGTGGGAAGTCTAAAAGACAACCCTGTGTCACTGCACTGAAGGTGCTGTGTAACACACAAAAGAAGGGGGCTACTGAAGTGGTGTACCTCAGAGTCCACAATCACAGAAAACAGAGAAAAAGACACATAGCAAAACATGGGTAAGAGTGGGGAAATGGGGAAAGCCTACACTCTTACCAAGTGGAAAGAAATAAACTCCAGAAATCCAGCAAAGCTGCTGAGGGACTCACTAGGTAAGGGAAATTAGCCATTAAATGAGAATTCTCCCTAACACTTGCCCCACCCCCCCCCAGACTAAGGGACAGGAGGATTTAATCCACTCCTGGATGGTTCTCATACCTCTAGTCGGTTACAAACATCCTAGAGAGACCATCAGCATTTTGGTGGTGACTTCCTGCTCTGTGCTCAATGGAAAAATCAAATCCTTGCAGGCAGATTGACCATCTGAGTAACTTTGGGTTTTCCCCTTTCATTTGCATCAGCCATCTCAAGGGTTGGTGGTCAGTCTGAATGATGAAGGTAGATCCATACAAGTATGGTCTAAACCTCTTCAGTGACCACACAATAGCAAAACATTCACGTTCTATTGTTGCCCACCTTGTCTCAGGATCCTTTAACTTCCTGCTGATGAAACAAATGGGGTGTTCCCTACCTTTCTCATCCAGTTGACTAAGGACTGCACCTATACCTACATTAGAAGCATCAGTTTGTACAATGAAGGGTTGGTGATAGTCAGGAGCTCTTAGGACTGGAGCTTGACAAAGGGCTTTATTCAGACCTTCAAAGGCTTGATTCCACCTGACTTGTTTAGGGAGTTTGGGAGAGGAGATGACATTCAAGGGAGAAGCTATGGTCCCATAGTTCTCTATGAAGTTCCTATAATACCCAGTGAGACCTAAGAAGGCTCTCACTTGGGTTTGAGTAGTAGGGGTGGCCCATTTTGTACAGCTTGTACTTTGCTAGGCAATGGCCTTATTTCAGCTCCTCCTACCTCATGTCCAAGGTAGACCCCTGTACTCTGACCAATTTGACATTTGCTTGCCTTTATGGTCAGATGGGCCTGTTCCAGAGCCTGAAATACATATCCTAGGTGTTCAACATGTTCTTTCCATGTAGGGCTGAACACTGCAATGTCATCCAAGTATGCCATGCAGAAGTCCTCCATCCCATTCAGAACTTGATTGACCATCCTCTGAAATGTAGCAGGTGCATTCTTTAATCCAAAAGGCATTACCTTGAATTGGTAGAGGCCAGCTGGGGTGGAGAATGCAGTTTTCTCCTTGGCATGGTCTGTCAGGGCTATTTGCCAATAGCCTGACATTAGGTCAAATGTGCTGAGGTACTTGGCTGCACCAAGGTTGTCCACTAGCTCATCCGTCCTAGGCAAAGGATGTGTATCAGTCATTGTGACTGCATTCAGAGCTCTATAGTCCACGCAGAATCTCCACTCCTTGGATCCTGCCTTTGGTACAAGCACAACTGGGCTAGACCATGGGCTAGTAGAGGGCTGTATAACCCCAAGATCAAGCATCATTTTGACCTCATTCCTTATGTGGGTTCTGACATTGTCTGACATTCTGTACCCCCTGCTTTTGACAGGCAAACAGTCACCAGTGAGTATATCATGCTGGCCCCAAGGGGTTAAGCCTGGTGAAAGTGAGAACAGGGAGGCAAACTGATTCAACAGTAACTTGCACTCATCCTGCTGGTCAGATGTGAGACTGGAAGAGAGATTAACTCCTTCCACTTGCTCACCTAAAGGTAGGCCTCTGAGGAGGTCAGGCAGAGGTTCACTCTCCTCCTCTCTGAGCTGAAGCTAGAAGCAGAGCTCCTATGTCAGGTCTAGAGACATAAGCCTTTAAACGGTTGGTGTGAAAGACTCTGGGAGCCTCCTTAGGATTGCCTAAATCCACCAGATAGTTCACCTCTCCAAGTTTACCCACAACTTTGAAGGTCCTATCCATTTGTCCTGCAAGGCCCTCTGCCTTGTGGGGACCATAACAAGAACAAGCTGGTCTTGAGTAAACTCAACCATGTTAGCCTTCTGGCCATGCCAATGTTTGACCAGAGCTTGACCAGCCTTCAAGTTATCACTTGCCTCTGCCATCATGTGTGACATTCTCCTCTGGAGACCTATCACATAGTCAGTCACTCTGACTGGCTTGGGGGAAGGAGCACTCTCCAACCCCTCCTTAATCAGGGCCAATGGACCTCTGACTGGATGGCCATAAAGAAGTTTGAAGGGACTGAATCCTACTCCCTCCTGAGGGACTTCTCTATATGCAAAGAGAAGGCATGGCAGTCAGGGGAGTTGCTAGGTCTGGAAAAGACCCGGGGCTACGCTGATGTCGGAACTGTTGGGACTGGGGGCTAGCTAGTCTTTTGGCTGTAGCTCCTGAGATTCTATCCGGGGCTACAACCAAAAGATCAGGGGCTATAGCCCCTTAGCCCCCCCTAGCAACGCCCCTGATGGCAGTAGAAGGTCCCACTTTCTTTTAAGCGGTTCTTCTAAAGCACCTATCATGCTCTTCATAGTTATGTTAAACCTCTCCACCAATCCATTGGTTTGGAGATGGTAGGCAGTTGAGAACTTGTAGGTTACTCCACAGGTTTTCCACATGGCTTGCATGTAGTTGGACATAAAATGTGATCCCCTGTCAGATATCACCTCCTTAGGAAAACCTACTCTGGTAAAAATACCAAGTAGGGCCTTAGCCACAGCCGGAGCCGTAACAGTCCTCATAGGTATGGCTTCAGGAAATCTGTGGGAGGATCAAGAGGACTAACAATGTCAATCCGACCCTCTCAAAGGGACTCCAACACTGGAGAGGCACCAAGGTGCCACATTCTTGGTTTTACTCTTGCCAGAGGTTTGGCAAGTGTGACAACTTCTGCAGAATTTGTCCACTTTTGAAACCCATTTTAGGCCAGTAGAAGTAAAGAGAGAGCCTTTCCATGGTCTTCTTAAAATTTAGGTGACCAGCCAAAGGTATCTCGTGGGCTAACTGCAGAAACTGGAGTCGGTTCACTAGAGGTACTACAAAGTCTTTTGGCAGTCTCCAGGGTTGACTCAGTTGGTTCACTGTAGAAGAGGCCATCTTCCCAGTCAACCTATACTTCCCAGGCTCAGTCCCATTGAGCTGAGAAGCTACCTGTGGACGAAGACCTTCCAAGGTAGGACATTGTCATGATGCCTACCCCCGGGCATCCGGATCAAGCCCATCAGCCCCGGGAGCAGGCATCCAGATATTTAATAAAACCCCAGCAGCCCCGGCTGGGGGCTGTCTGGGTTCAGTCCTGGCGCCATAGGCGCCGGCTCATAGACTTTACTTACCTCATGCAGACCATGCTGCAAATGAATCCAAGCCAACGTGAGGCCTGGATGGGACTATTTTACTACAGGGACTATTTTTTACGCGGATGTGGTTCTAGGGACGTCTTACCTGGAACTACTTTGGAGGCTATTTAAACCATGCCCGAACAGCAGCACATGCTTCGCGTTATTCTGCATCCAGCAGCGTAACGCTCACCGTGCCTGCAGTCAGCATCCAGTCTTCAGCCACGCCCGTCTCGAATCCAGAGCTCCTAGCAATAGAAGAAAGAAGAAGGAAAGGTTAGAAACAGATATTATTTCAACCTTACCTGAATTCCAGATCCATCACATCTTCGAACTTGAAAAGGACATTATTCTACACGAGTCGCATCGCCAGCATAAGTGCCGCGCCATACTCACCAGTCCTCACAGCATTTTTCGATCCGGCGCAGCCTCCATCATTTTCTCCGCCGAATTCCACCATCTAGGGGACAAAAGAAACATAAGGTGAGCCGAGAGAGCCAACAAATACAACCTCTCCACCATAGACTTACCTGATTACGCCGCACCTGTAACGAGAGAGAAACCAGCAATTTAAACACACGCAACTTTTGCCGGACAGTGTTGGGTAATACAGACTCTTACCTGAACACCATCAGCTGCCATAAGACAATTTTCCCTTGGACCCAGCTGCAACACAAGAAAGGAATGTACAAGAGTGAACATCAGACATATTGAACTCTTTTGAACTTTATACTTACGGGTTCTCGCCTGGAACCTCGGAGTCAATATTCATCCGGAACTCTTCCAACGCCTTCAAACCAGTGAAGTAACTGGTATCTACGCGCCCCTGCATTTCACGCAGGATGGAGAGCTCATCATTTACAAACATAAGGAGAATACTTCTACGGGTCAAGCAGACGAGATTAGGCGGTCCAGTCCAGTCTGTCATCTCTGCACTACGCTTCACGTTGGAGGAGGTCACAGCTGTCCGGGTCTGATCGATGCCCCTGTGGGAGCCAGGTGAGCGTAACAGACATTCCCTTTGTCCCTTGCTGAAATCCTCCCTGTTGGGTCCACTTTCTGCCAGTAAAGACTGCAGCTCAGGATGGTCAACAGGGACCAGATCTTCAACCAGAGTAAGATCTTCTTCTAGATCTGATTCCTCAGTATCTAGCTGAACCATACAGGGTTGAACCTCACACTCAGCCTCAGCTGGTGGAGGAGTCACAGATGTGACTTTGGACAGTCTTGGAGATGTCCTTCTGGGCACAGGAGTGCTTGCTGGTTTCTTGCTGGCAGACGTGGGTTTCCCTTTTGTCTCTTTCTGACCTGAAATTTCAGTAAGTAAGTCCTGTGGACTTGGGGTGATAGTTTCCTCTATCATGTCCCCAGGAGAGTCTCTGAAGGTTCTCTCACTTGCAGACCTCGTGAGCTCCTGCTTCCTTCTGCTGGGGGTCCTGGGAGTACTAGACACAACTCCAAGAGTTTTAAGGTCATTACCCAGCAGGACCCTCCCAGGTACGTTATTTTGCACACTTACAGGTATCCTGACAGTCATGTCATTACACTGGATGAGAGCTGGTAACTGGGGAACCATTTGCACAGGGCATCCAGCTAAATTGGTTAGGTGTTTGGGTGCCTTAGCAACATCCTCCACCTTGAAAAAACATTCATCATCTACAGTTATTTTTTATTTTTTTATTTATTTACTTGTTTTTAATCGGAAATGAAATTAACGATTTTTACAAGAACCCTTCTTCTTCTACAGATGCGCCGAGGCGCTTTTGACAGTCATTTTTCTGATGTTGACACTTCTGAGTTCATGTTTACTTTCCGCCTTCTCTCTCCGGAATTTCGCTGTTATTTGATTGTTTCTTGGATTTGGCTTGCAGTGGGCAATTTCACTGTTTCGGCCATCTCTGCTATTTTCATATGGGCCTGTGTGTTGGAAATCTTTTCGAAGGCAAGGTCTATCAATTTTACTGCCGCTATGGTCCATCTCGTTGTTTCTCCTGATATTAGCCTATTCCAGACCGCCTCTTCATCTAGCGTCGTCGCCCCTTGCAGACATGGTTGTATATATCTGTCTCTAATTATGCTGGTTTTTGGGCATCTTAGGACTAGATGTCGCAATGTTTCCACTTCTTCTTTATTTTTGCATAGGCGGCAACTTTTATCCATTTTTGATGATCTAATGGCTAGGATTTGATGTGTCATCAGCAGGTTTAGTCTTGCCTTCAAAGAATGTGCTCCTCATCTTTTTGTTCGGGAACTTTTTGCAGTAGTTCAGTGGCTCTTTCACCCTGTTGAACGTCGGTGGAAGGTGGGTGAGTAGCTTATTTGCTCTCGCTGTGTCTACAGTGTGGATCCAATCCATGAGTTCGATTTTTATCTTTACTCGGTCTGGGTTTTTTTTTAGATCTTCTTCTGTGCATGATATTTCGTTTAGTGTTTCTTGTATTGTTGTTGCCCAATTGTTGAGCGCTTTACAAGTGCCCATTTTCAATTCTTCTGCTATCACCGCGCATATTGGCAATGAATCGGCCATTATGATTTTTCTATAAAGTCTCAGCTTGCTTTGCTTGACTGATGTAGCTAACGAGACCAGGCCCAACTCCCTTCTAATTGCGGGCATGGAGGTTGATTTCGGTAGGCCTAGTACTGCCTTCCACACCTGTCCTTCCAATTTTTGCCATATTGGGTTCGGTAAGTTGAGCGCAGCTTCCATACCATAGGTGATAGATGGCACAACCTTTGCCTTGTAAAATTTTATTGCCGGAATAATGGAAAATTTCCCAAATTTTTTGTCCACCAGTCTCATTTGTGCCGTAAGTCTTTTGACTTTGTCCCATAACTGATCTTGTATTGCGTTGTCACCTGCTGATCCGTCTAAGGTTACCCCTAGGTATTTGATTTTGTCAACTACTTCCAGTTTGGCATTTTCCAAGTGCCAGGTTGTCTGCTTTGTATTTTTGTTTGTGGTTTTTTCGAAGACCATCACTTTAGTTTTTGTTGTGTTTATTTCCAGATGGTTTGCTGACATATAATTTGCCAGGTTGTTTAGTTTTCGTTGTAGCCCAATTGGTGTTTGGTCAATAATGATGGCGTCGTCTGCGTACCATAATCGTGGTATGATTTCCTTTCCTATTTTTGGTGGGAAAGCTCTTATTTTTTTTTCTTCGATCTGGTAGTCCCCCCAAGAAAGCGATAAACAGGGCTGGAGCTAGTGGGCAGCCCTGCTTTACACCTCTCTGGATTTCAATCTCTTCCGACAAGGTGCCTTGCTTATTCAGTTTTACTCTGATTTTTGTGTTTTCATGAAGCGCTTTTATTGGTGCCAGGACCGATGTTGGGCATTCCCACTTGCTCAGTTTCAGCCATAGTTTTTCACGATCAATTTTATCAAAGGCTTTTGATAAGTCTACGAATGCCAGGTAGATTTTTGGGGCACCTTCTTTTACTTTCGCTTTCAAGATCTGGAGGATCAATATATTTATTGCCGTGCCTCCCTTCTTCTGGAATCCTGTCTGAAAAATGTCGAAGCAGGGTGCAGTCTTTGCCCATGTCCCAAAGTGGATTAACAACTGGGTTGCGTAAATTTTGCCCACAATGTCTAACAGTGCTATGGGCCTGTAGCTTTCTGGGTCTTCTCTGTCGCCTTTTTTATACACTGGCACAATTATGGCATTTAGCCATGTTTCCGGCACCATTTTTGTCTGGGCGCAATGTGAGAAAATTTTGCTAATTAGCACTGCCCATGCCTTCGCAGATTGCTTTAGGTCGATATTAGACAACCCGTCCGGTCCGGGGGCCCTTGATGTTTTTAAGTTTTTGATGGTTTTTTCAATGTCTGTGATGTTAGCCACGTTCACCCAAGTGGCTGTCGTGTCTAGTAATCCTTTGGTTGTTTGCGTTTTTGGTCGCTCAAATTGTGCCATTAGGTATGATTTCCAGTTTGACTCAGGGACTTGGTTTATCAGTTCTGGAGGCTTCGATCTATTTGTTTCTTTGATTATTCTCCAGAAATCGCTTGTTTTCTTTGAACCAAGACTTTTCAACATTTTTTCCGCATCTTGTTGGTACATCCATAGTCTATGTTGCTTTAGCCAATGGTTATATTTCTTAGCCTCCATCTGCCAGTTTTCCCAGTCTTCCTGCTGGTGTCTTTTTGTTGCAATTTTCCTTAACCTCCTCACCACTTTTCTTCTTTCCACCACCAGTTTGTCATATGTGTGTAATGTGTTTGATGTTTTCTTCTGTTGACTCCTCGCTGGTTTTTTGTATGGTATTAGCAACGGTATGTAGTTCGGTCGAGTTTGTGGGGCTTTTTCTTGAGCCTCCTCAGAGAGTCTATAACTTGCTGTTATCGTTTTTACCTCTTCTTCTGTTAGACAGACTCTAGATTGTTGGTTGTTTATTTCGAGATTGTGTTTATACACGTGATTTTCAGTTTGTGATCCTGTCCATTTGCATATTAGCAGATTGTGATCACTGTATGTGGTTCTTTGAACTTTGTATTCTTCAATTCTGGGTATAAATTCTGTTGACACAAAGATGTAATCTAGGGTAGCTTTTGCATTCAAACTCTCCCAAGTTGGAATGTTCTTTTGTTTCGGAAATAGAGCTGCGATGTTATGAAGATTTCTTGGTTTAATCAGGGTCTCCCATGCAACACCCCTCTCGCGGGTCGAGTCTTGACACTTTCCCAACTTTATTTCTTTGTTCCCCTCTCTGCAGTCGGCGTTTAAGTCGCCACATATGATGATGTCCGCATTCATGTGCTCTATTTTGATTTCGTCTATCACCTCTGCCATTTTTGCGCAGTACGTTTTATTTGTCATCTTTTGGGGGTTCCAATACGTGTTTATTATGATGATTTGGTTGCCAATCCTCTTGCTAATTGATTTTCCTTCGTTGGTCCATGTGGTCAGTATTACTAACATCTCATATGATTCGTGTAATTTTTTCGGTGTTGCCAGGCCTACTCCCATTTTCGTTGCTGTCAACAGGCCTGAGGATGGTCGGCCTAACAATCCCTTGCTTGCAGGTGCTATTTCCACTACATAGCCGTCTAGGCCGGGTTTTTCTTGTAGCCAAGTTTCTTGTAGGCATATGATGTCTAGTGCGCCTAAGTCCACGTCGCCCGGTCTGGTTAAATGCGTGTATCCTCTTGTGTTCCATGACCCCAGGATGAAACATTTCTTGGTTTCTTTTTTGGTCACCACTTCTTTGTTCATCCCACGTAGGTGCCGGTGACCGTGTTAATTGCTAATTTTCTGTTTTACCCATTAAGGCTGCTTTTAGCCATGCTAGCGGGCCCGTGTTCGTTGACGTATCTTTTGTTTGTCTCGGAGGTGATTTCTTTGCTCTCTCGTTTCTACTGTGGCGGCCAGTTCTCTCTGGGCTAAAATAGCTCTGAACGCGCCTTGGTTCCACTCTCCTGTGTAGGTTCTGATATTCTGCTCCCGTGTCCTGGTGCTCCTTCCTTGATTGCGTGTTTTGTTTTTCGTCCTTATGGGATCTTCGGTTCTCTTTTCTCTCTTCCGTTCGTCCATACTTCACTTGCCAATCGATACCCCTTTCTTCTCTCTGTTTTCCTAGTCTATTAGATCGATACCGCTCTTCTGTCCGTGAAGTGAACTGGTATGATCTTCTTTCTTTTTCATCGTACTTAGTGTCTTTCTTTTCTTTTTGTATTTCTCTTTTAATTTCTGTCAGCCCAAACCCATTTTGGAGCATTTCAGTAGCTGCGTTTGCTTCCGTTTCTTGCCGGATTGGTTCTTTCACGTGAATGTATGCCTTGGCGATCTTTCCTCTATGGTAAGGCTCTACTAACGTGATGTCTTCTGTTTTTATCATTTTCAACGCGTTCATTTTACTCATTAATTTCAAGATCGTCTTCCTATTTAGGATCATGTATCCACTTTTTATATCTAATTGCTCAAGTTTGAATATACGTTCCTGTCTTTCCGCTTTCGACATACCAGTTCTTCTGTTTTTCTCTGGGCTTTTTATCTCCTGTTTTCCGTGCTTTGATGACCACTCACTTATTCTTTGATCTTTCGAGGGCTTTCGTTCTTCTTCTCTGTTCTTTTTTTGTATTTCTGTTGCTCTTCCCTTTTGGATCTCACTTGCCTCTCTGCTTCTTTTTGGTGTTTGGGGTTTCATATTTTGTCTCATTTCTATTTCTTTCTCCGGTTCTTTTCGCTTTTGTATTTGCTGATCTGTGTTCACCTCCATCACTGAGTTGTCGGAGGCGGTCTCCCAATGCTGGGACAAATTCATCAGGTTTGTGTCGCTCATAAAATCTTCGACCGACAGGGGTGGACTTCTCGTTTTGTCTCTTTTCCTTTCTTTCTGGCTTTTTTCGAAACTTTCCTCTCTGATTTCCTCTTCCTTTTTTTTTCCTTTTAGTTTTTCTGCTTCCTGCTGCTCCGCCTTCTCTGTCGTCGGGTCTTTGTCAGTCCTGTCAGTTTTCTTTAGTTTCAATATCACTGGGACTTTATTCTGGGGATGATTATGGAGTCCTGATTTGATTGGGTATGTTTGCGGGGGTTTAGGTCTTTTCTCCATCACTACCTTTATCTCATTGTCTCCTTTATGTCTCTCTGTTAATGCTGCATTTTGACTTTCCCGCTCTGATTTTTTGGTTTTCTTGTTCTCCTCCTCTGTCCCTCTTTTTAGACACTCAATTTGTTTCTTTAAGTCCTCCAGCTCTTTTTCCCACCCCTTCTTGTAGGTGTCAGTTCTTTCTTCTACAGCTGTGATGTATCCTTCTATATGCGTGATTTTTGTGGACATTGAAGCCAGAATTGATGTGTTGTCTTGTATTCCTTCTTTTATTGTTTCGTATAGTTTGCAATATGGCGCCAATGCTATCGTTATTGCAGACATGATTGTTAGTAGATCTGGTTTTTTGCTTGGGGACTCCTTTTGTGTCGGCGTGCCTAATTCACTTATTCTTCTATTTTTCGGCGATTTTGGAGTGCTGGCTATTTTCCCTGGCATAGCCATTATTTCTGTGAATAGGCTATCGCTTAACCTGGGTCTGTGTGCTTTTTCCTCCAACCTTATGCACTTAGGTTTTTCTTTCTGTGTTTCTCTTTGTTGGGTCTCTCCATGCAGTTCTCTTACTTTCTCCGGGGTACGAAGTAACTGGTCTGAATTCGGGTGTGCTTTTGCCCCATCTGGGCCATCCACGTTTTGTCGTTGGTCTTTAGGTTGGGACACCCTCTCCCGGGCCAGGGCCTGTCGTTGGTTGTCATCTTCAGGTCTTAAGGTATTTCCCCCTCCTTCAGGCTGCTCCTCTTGATGTTCTTTTAGAGCGCTTTGCTTCCGTCTTTCCTCTCTTTCTTCTATTTGTCGCCGGATTGCTTTCGCCGCGTTCCTTTTTTCTTGCAAGAGCTGCTGCAGACCTATAGCTGGCGATCCTTCTGGTCCCGGTGAGACCCCGGGGGTCTGTTGACTATCTCCTCCTGAATTTATCTCAACCGCTTCCAGCAGTTCTGCGTCCGATAGATCGTTTTCCGATTCTAATTTTCGTTTCTGCTGGTTAAAGAAAAATGCTTTCAATGTTCCTGACAAGGATACTGGCAATGGTCCTTTTTGCATTCCCTCATTTTTTTTTTGCGTTTCTTTTTTATATTTTCTAATGTCGTTTTCGTAATTCCTAGCTGTTCACAGCCTCTTTCTTTATTATTCTTTGTTGTTTTCATTTCGTTTGTCTTTTCTTGATTTTTTCTTTGCGTTGTTGGTTTATTGGTAGGTATCCTTTTTTTCTGTTTTACTTCTAACGCTTTTTTTTCTTGTTCTATTTCAGAATCTGAGTCTGACGTCCCCGTTTCACTTTCGTTCCAACTTTCCTCCGTGCTACTTGCTTTCCCCTCGTTGCTGATGAATTTGCTACTTGCCACTTGCGTCCGATTTTCTTCCCTTTGTTTTATCTCTTCTTCTATTTCGTTCTCACTTATGCCTAGTTCCTCTTCAGTATCAGCAAACTCTGGTTCCCTGTGTACATTTGCTTGTACGACTGTTTTGGGAACCTTCTCTTTTGGCCAGTCTAGCCTTCTTCCTTCTTCGTATTCTTGTGGTAAACTGTCCACCTCCACTCTTTCCCTTTCTTGCGTGGCGGTCAGCTTGTTAGCCTGGCTCTTTGCCAGTTCCGCTAACTGTGTCCCTTTGGTGTTTTCATTTGGGCTGTCTATTTGGCCTCTAACTTTCTCACGGCGTTTCTCTAGACCACTCCTCGCCGTGTTCTCCATCCGCGTGGGGCTCCTCCTCCTAGCCCGCCCTGAGTCAGGTGAGGCAGGCAGGGCTGGGTGTCCTGCTCCGCGGTTTGTTGTCTTTTCCGATGATTTCTTCTCCCTCCGTTCCCTCCGGTCCTCGGCGTCACAGCGCTCCTGCTGAGGGTCCGTCAGCGGCTGCCCTCCGACTGCCGTTTCCGGAAACCCACTCGCCTTCGGTGCGGTGTGCAGGGCGCTGGCCACCTCAGATCCCGGTAGGTCTTGTTTACTTTCGCCGCTTAGATTTATTTCTGGGCCTTGTGGTTCTGTTGTTACTGGTTCTGTTGTTACTTGTGCGTCTTTCTCCTTTGGTTCATGGACGCACAAAGTAGACGTCGTGCCCACCTCTCTGAGCTCGTTATTCGGACTGTTGAGACGAGACCTCGGCGTATATAGCTCTTTTTTCCCTTCGTGGGTGGTTTCTTCGTTGAGAAGCGTCTTTAATTTCAGCCGAGTGGCTGGCGATTTCACACTCCTTAGACGCCGTTTATTGTTGTCAGTGTTGTCAGTGTCCGAAACCACTCCCACCTCGTCCGGTTTTTCATTTTTACTATTTTTTCGCCCTTGCTGTAACGATGGTCTCTCATATTTCTGGGCCTCCATATTACGTTTACCTCTGCCTCTGCCCTCGCGGGCTCCCGCGGACTCCAGCAGACTCAACTCTCCTCACCAACTCCGCTCACCGCTCCGCTCTGGTGCAGGGTTTTTAAGCCCTCCCACACGCTGTAGTAGACAGTGGAGAGAGACTCCAGCAGACTCAACTCTCCTCACCAACTCCGCAGTTATGCTGGCTCCAGTGTCTCTGGTGGCAGGGGTTTCCTGCCATTCACAAGAACAATATCTTTGTAATACTCTTTTAGTATTATCTGGGATTGAGTTATAGACATCTAAGTTCTGTTGTTCCCAAAGACCCAAGGACACTAAAGAACCACTAGCTGAGACTCTCATGGGCTCATCAGCTAGTAACTGAAAGTTTCCACTGGCCATAGGTACTTCATCCACCTGGGAGAAGGCTAAGGAGACAGTGTGGAGTGTGGACCCCTGAAGGTTTACCCTTACATCTGGGATCCCCTTTCACATGGTCAGGCAACCCACAAACAAAGCATTTCCCAAATGCTCTTTGGAATGGGGGTTTACTCTGATGTCCAACTGGTTTGGGACCAGGTGGTACACTAGCCTGATTCGGTTTCCCTTGTGGCTTACCCTGGTTATGTTTGGGGCCCTCTTTTGGATTGGAATTATTGGAACTCTCTTTGTTGTCTTTCTTTGGCTGCTTTCCCTCATCCTTTTTCTGAGTTGCCCCAGAATCCTTGTGAGTGGCCCTGTTGGCAACCCACAAGTCAGCAGCCTTAGCTAGTTTCTTAGGATCTATCTCCTTTGAAACAGCCAAGTGCTGTCTAAGCTCAGGGGAGCAGACATCAAAAATAGACTCCAACATTACAAGATTCCGCAAACCTTCATAAGTGTTTTATTTGTAACCCTTAACCCAACCATCTAAGTTTTTCAAACATTCACACACCCAGGTAGCCCAAGGGGTACCATCATGCTTTTTGAGGGTTCTAAACCTCTTAAGATACTGGGAAGGGGTCTTCCCAAATCTAGCTATTAATGCTGGCTTCACACACTCATAATCCCATTTATCCTCCCCCCCAACTCCATTACAGCATCACCTGCAACAGGGGGGAGCCTAGAGAAAAGCCAGGGAATCAGCTGATTCCCAGAGATACCTTGAATCCCATGATTGTACTCAAACATTGCTAACCAATCCAAAACATCAAGTTTAGTCTCATACGTACCAATCATTTCCTTTGGCATACGGGGTCTCTTAGGGCTGGCAGACCTAGAAGACTCGGGGAGAGAAGCAGTTTCTACAGACAATTTCTACATCTCTAGTTCATGATTCAGCTCCATTTCTTTGAGCCTTAACTCTTGATGTTTCATGGCAGTTTGTGCATCAATACGTTTTACTTCCAATTCAAGTCTCATTTTCTCAAGTGCAATAAACTCAGGAGTAAGTGCAGGACCTGTGGGGTCCAGTGGACAGAGGTTGTGCTTTCTGAGCAGGCAAAGGAGTTGTAGCGTTTCCTAACAAGGACTCATCAACTTCTTCTAAATCAACACTCTCAGAATCAGAAACATCAGTATCCACATTTGCTGGGGGGTGGGGGGGTAGGCCCTTCTGACCCACTCTCCAGACTTTGTTTTCCTAATAACTTTGCAATCAATTCAGATTTTGTTCCTTTACCAGAGAGACTCCTCTCTCTACACATGGTTCACAAAACCTCAGCAGTGTAGTTCAAGAGACCCTCTTCAGTGTAGCTTTCCATATTTGACATGATTTCTCAGTTAAATAAAATTAGTGGTGTTAGCCTTGTGGTTAGTTGAACCCAAGCAACAGCAGCACTCTAAGTGTAATCACTCTACTTCCAAATCCTCCCCGCTGTACACCAGTGTTAGGCAGAATCCTGTGCAGTACCCTTAGGGAACCACTACACACAATCAAGACCACAGGTGGCAATACAAGTTTTACGTTTGGTACAAGCCTGTACTACTATGTTAGAGTAGTAGCAGTAGCGGAGCAGCCAGGTTTATCTCAAGAGTATATGAGCAGTAGCAGAGATTACACAAAGGGACCACAATTACTGTGACTCAAGCAAACACTGACTCAAGGTTTCAGGTAAAAAATATAAGTACATTTATTTTTAAACCATTTGTTATAAATACAACACTTCTATTAAATTTAAAACCCCACGTAAAATATACTACAACTATCCAATTCACTTTGTACGGTATAATTCAAGGTAAGTACCCTGTGTTTGAACGGGCCGGTATTATGAAACAAAACACGTTACTGTGAATTCGATTGTGATCACTTTTTGACAGTTTGATCTACTAAATAAACGTGTATCCGTGGCAAGAAATGCTACCGGGGCAAAACCACACTTAGCACCTGAGATACCGAGAGAGAGTTGGAGGCAAAAATCATAGGCAATACTTTTGTCAGGCAGACAGAATCGAAGAACACTCATAGACAGAAATTCAAGGGTCAATAGGCCGGAGCCAGTGTCAAGTGGAACCGGGTTCCTGTTGTCGAGGATCACACAGTCGGACAGTTCACGATTCAACGTAGCCAAGAGTACTTAGATATTGTCAATGTTCGGAAGCAAAAGTTATAAGAAGGAGGGAAAATAAGGACAAGCCTTGTAGAACGAGAAATAGGGATTCACCCAAATTCCTCAAGCAGGACACAGTACCTTTCTCAATGAAGAAGCTGGTGCCACAGCAGTTGTTCCTGGTAGTTTCCTGCAGACCCACGATTCCTGGAGCTTCGCCAAGAAGAAGGACAATGAGGGCTGTGGAAGATGAGCTGGTTATCCCCACCAGGCTCAAGAGAAGAAGACTCCGGACTGGATCTTCTCCTAGTCGTTGAAGGTAGATAGCTCAGGACTGCAGCAGGGCTTCACCGGGACAGGATAGTTGCAACAGTCAACCTTTTCTCCGCTTCTCTTCGGTTTCTTGTAGTTCCAGTGGCGACTCTCTGACTTCCAGCCCAAGAGACCTGCCTTTTATGCGAAAATCCCCCATTCACACAGCCTGGCTGTCAATCACACAGCAGGGGGTTGTCCAGCCCGGACAACCACCTCAGCCAATCATGGTAAAGTGTGACTTGGGTTTCCTAGGATACCCTGTGCAGAGGGTGACTACACCCCTCCCTCACATTCAGCCCACCTAGACACCCAGGCGCCTAGAGGAGGGCTTCTTGGCAGAAGCCCGCCAAAAGACAGTGAACAAAGAAGGCAAACCTGGTTTGCTGCGCAAAGTAAAACACAAGAAGGAGTTTAGCAAAAAGAAACGGCAAATAACCCGTACCGGAGCCAATAGAAAAATCATTTGGTCAAGCGGGTTTGAGTTTGAGGCTAACACAATAGCCTACAATATTACCACGTATATATAAGATAATCGTGGTAGAAAAATTAGGGTAGATACCACTGCCACCAGCCATGTCTAAATGTTAAAAGAGCAAAACAATGCTCTAGGAGGCACAGATAAAAAGGGCTAAGGATTAACCCCTTCCAGTACTCCATGTAAGATGGGGTGTACTGGATCTGTGGTTAAAATTGACTAAGTAAAGTTAATGGCAACTTTACCCTTTTCTGGGGGACAGGAGTCAGTCTCAGAAATGGAGTCGGTGGGAAGTCTGAACGACAACCCTGTGTCACTGCATTGAAGGTGCTGGGTAACACACAAAAGAAGTGGGCTACTGAAGTGGTGTTCTTCAGAGCCCACAATCACAGAAAACAGAGAAAAAGACACATAGAAAAACATGGGTAAGAGTGGGGAAAATACTACACTCTTATCAAGTGGAAAGAAATAACTCCAGAGATCCAGCAAAGCTGCTGAGGGACTCACTAGGTCAGGGAAATTAGCCATCAAATGAGAATTCTCCCTAACAGCTGGATCTTCTTGCGACCCCCTCCTCAACTGAACCCCCTATGCGCCAGTCGTCCTCCGTGCCATCTTCCTGCCAAGTTTCACCTGGGCCCCCTGTGGAGCTGCCCCTGAGCCAGCGGCAACGCTGGTAGAGGACACATCCCTGCCACAGTCGGGAGTCGGAGGTCCAGCAGGGGTGGCCACCCCACCAACTGGACCCCAGCAAATGGAGGACGTGCAGGCATCAACAAGCAGGGCACGTGCACGACGGCACCGGGGATTCCATCAGCCTGGATGCCGTTGTGGTGCCAGAGGCAGTTGCATTGGAGGCAGCAGCAGGCTCAGCGTGGGAGGCATCATGGCTCGGGCCATCAACATCCCGGGGCAGGCATCGGCCGAGGGCAGGAGGACCCAGGACTGGGAGTGTCTTCTGTGTGGCAGCGGTTGGGCCAGCAGATAGATGCGGAGCGGCGGCGGGAGGAGAGGGCACGGCTCAGGATGGCCATGGCAGAGAACTCCATGAACCGGGCTTTGAGGCGGGCTGAGTGCCTCGAGGCAACTTGCAGGGAGTTGGTGGATGCCATGGCTGCATCCCTGCGAGACCTCGAGGCCAGGGAACAGGCCTGCCTCCGGAACATCGACATGGAGTTCGATGATGCCGTGGCCCGGAACATCAGTGAGTGAGCAGTCGGACTAGCCAGCCGCCTTTGTATATAGTTATTTAGGCATAGGTTTCCTTTCTTTTAATTTATGATTTGGAGTCCACAGACTTTGCTCCTTCTTTTTGTATATAGTTCTTGATGGTATTTTTGAGAGGTTTCCTTTATTTTTGGGATCATGGACCCTTGTGACTTACACTGTGTACATACTTTCTTTTTTAGGTTATCCCATGGAGTAATGTTTTTTTATGGTTTTCAATTTTGGATTTATTTCTATGGACTTTGGCGATGGACCACTTTTCATTTTTCATGTCTTGGATTTTACTTTTTCCTTGGATTTTACATTCTTTTTGATATTGCATTCATTATTTCTTCATTTCCATGTGTGGTTTTTATTTAGTCATTTTGTTTTATTTTGAATACATTTCAGGAATCTTCATGATTGGTCTGGTCTACCCTCACTGGTTTTGTGCATGTCTCTTATGACCGTTGGATCAGTCATGAGTTGCCACTGTGTGGCTCTGTAGGACATTTATTCATGGGCATGCTGGTTCTTTTCAGACTCTCATGGCATGGGTAATTTACTAGGGAGTGGGTGCAGTGGATGGTTGCGTGTTTGTACTGGGAGCTGGGGGTAGGATTTGGGTTGGCATTAGGGCCATGGGTCTGTATTGTTATGATGTGCCGTTTGGGGCGACATGAGTCGGGGCCTGCTGGCAGGTTGCCGGCAATGGGGGTGGGGTGGAGGGACATGTGTCGGGGCCTGCTGGCAGGTGCCTGTCACTGGTGGGGGGGACATGAGTCTGGGCCTGCTGGCAGGTTGCTGTCAATGGGGGTGGAGGGATATGTGTCGGGCCTGCTGGCAGGTGTCCGTCACTGGTGGGGGGGACTTGAGTTGGGGCTCACAAGTGCATGATGCCATGTGGGCTTCCTGCAGGGCATGGTCAGGCGTGATGGACTGGCTGTGGGGCATGGTCAGGGGTGTAGGGGGGCACCTGTGGTGTAGGCTGCCTGTGGGGCATGCCCAGTGGTGTAGGGTGGTCCCCTGTGGTGTGGGCTGCCTGCAGGGCATGGTCAGGGGTGATAGGCTGTCTGTGGGGCATGGTCAGGGGTGTAGGGGGGGCCCTGTGGTGTGGGCTGCCTGCGGGCCATGCCCAGGGGTGTAGGGTGGTCCCCTGTGGTGTGGGCTGCCTGCAGAGCATGGTCAGGGGTGATGGGCTGGCTGCGGGGCATGGTCAGGGGTGTAGGGGGGGCCCTGTGGTGTGGGCTGACTGGGCCATGCCCAGGGGTGTAGGGTGGTCCCCTGTGGTGTGGGCTGCCTGCAGGGCATGGTCAGGGGTGATGGGCTGGCTGCGGGGCATGGTTAGGGGTGTGGGGGGGGCTGTGGGATGGGCTGCCTGCAGGGCATGCCCAGGGGTGTAGGGTGGTCCCCTGTGATGTGGGCTGCCTGCAGGGCATGGTCAGGGTGGATGGGCTGCCTGTGGGGCATGACAAGAGGTGTAGGGGGGGGGTCATGTTGGAAACACACAAAGCGTTTCCAACATAACAAAGCTTTCACTCCAAGGAAAGAACTAGAAAGAAGAAGAAAACGCACATGCAACATTAAACATACGTTACAAGGCACAAGCACAGATGGCGGGCTGCCTAAAATGTAAAAGTAGAAGGCTGCCAAGATATTCGTGAACTGAATTTGTTTTGCTTTTCCAAAATAAGTGCACGGATATATCACTTAGTTTTCTCTGCAAAACACTAAATAGGAAAGCATTGTAAACTTGAAACAAAAGAATTTACACACAGACTCAGCTAAATTGTAAAACTGGCTCTTTAAGGCAGTTTATTAATGAATAATACAACAAAAAATAAAAGGAAATTAAATAGTATACTTCACCGCTGGCACAGTTGCAAGCCACTTCATCTCGCCATAAGAACTTCACTGGACAACTGCCAGACCAGGCTGGCAGAGAAACTCTACACAACGGGACCCGGGAAAGATGCGTCCACCTTTCTCCCAGCAAAGCCTAATCTGGTCCTCCCCAATTTAAACACCCAGAAATACAGAATAGTACTTTTCCAGAAAGTTCACCTGTTGCAAGCTTCCACTTGGCATTCGGCCGAAATGTCATGTGGAAAACTACAAGAGGCCTCTTGCTCATGGGAACGCGAAAGACAACATAGTTTGCTTTCGGCTCCTGCAACGTTAACAGGCAGTAATTCATAAGAATCCTTGAACACTGCTATGTAGAATGGGCGAGGACAATATGTTTTTCTAGTGATTCAAAAAATTCAAACAGTATTCAGAGGTCACATTAAAATGCAGCCTTCACTGAGGCTTGAGGAAAATGTCCACTGCTGCACCCAGAATGCATTTCGAACAGACTCCATATTTTTCAGTCAAAAATATTAAATTTTAAAAGCATTACAGGCACTTAAAAGGTTTTCAGCGCAGGATTATCTAACAAAGGGGTGTGGTCCAGATTGTTCCTAAATCCTGCCCAATACTGGTAGTGTATAAGGAGAAGCTTAAAGTGAAGCTAGATAGATTGTATGCCAAAGGTATGGTAGAACAGTTGGAGGCCAATGGCTAGGCCCAATTGCAATGACCATGAAGCCAGATGAGCACATACGGGTTTGTAAAGACTTGAGAGATTTGAACAAAGCCATATGGTTCGACCATCATCCTATTCCAAATATAAATTAAATGTTGTCCAACATGGGTTCATTAATTTGGCTCACCACTCTGGATTTATCATCAACATATCGTCAGGTGCTACTTCAAACATCAAAGAAAATTCGGACTTAATTTGTGACTCCACTGGGAACATTTCAGTATAGGCATATGCCTTTCAGACTTAGGACATTCTCTGCAGTCTTCGATAGTGCATCATATGTTTAGAGATCAAATTGGAAGGGAAATGTCTACAAGAGTATATCTTAATGTATGCAAACAAAGAAGGGGAACCAGAAGCTTTGTTTTACATTTTCATAAAAAACCATGAAGCTTTGAGCATGACCGTGAGGGTTGGAAAATACAAAGACAAAGGTACATCCAGTGTGTTGTTTTGGTCACTGTGTACATGGTAAGGGCGTGAAACAAAGCCAGAAATTGTGAGAGCTATGATTCAGGCAAGGGAACCAGTGTCAAAAGAGCAGTGAACCTCTTTCTTGGAACTAGTGGTCTTGGGAATAGTGGCGTTACACTCCAGATTTGTAGAACCTTTTTCAAAGATAACTGCTCCTCTGAGGGAATTGCTGAAGAGGGGTGCCAAGTTTGTTAGGCTCGTGGAATGTGGGGGGGGGAGTGAAAGAGTGAAGCATGATATTCCCAAGGCCGCAACACTGAATCGATTCCAAATAGGTGCTAGAATGCTTGTGAGAAAGAATGCATGTGTGGATGTCTAACGCTGCAGGCAGTTCAGTCGCATCTGTATCCATCCTCCCTATGGACACGAAGAAAATATATTTTGTGTTTCAGCCCACGTCATGAACATGCTCCTGTGCATGTCACCATTTTAAAAAATGCAGAAGGGGTTTGTTTTTTATTTTAATGTCCGCCCATCAGCCATTCATATTTAAAACCGTATCCCACATCATGGGATTCCATCCTTTTAGAAAATCCAGCCTTCAAGAACTATGTCTCCCAGAATGTCCTTTTATATCAGAGGGAACACCCGGAAAGGGTCCAGAAAAGTCAGCTACAGAGTTATGAGAAGGAAGTCCATGGGGAGACTCAAAGCAGATCCCTCAATTCAGGAAAGGTGCTGGTGGACATGCACAAAGCCACACTTTCTCAAAACCCTGTTATCAGACCTACCACAGAGAACTATATCACCCATAATCCCACTCTCTTTCAGGGGAAAACCCGCAATGGATCTGGCAAACATATATATGGGCTTATGGATTCAGTGTCAGGAAGACTTTGGGGAGGACTTGAGAAGTACCAAGAAGGGTGTTCCTCATCCAGCAGAGAACAGCCAGTGTGAATATGCAGCTTGGAGTGAGCCACCCCACAGGGTGAGGGCATTCACCAGCTGCAGGGAAAGTGGAGCACCCAGTGGTACTAACTGATTGCCTGTTTGCAAGGCTGCTCTCTGCCCAGCGGCTATGCGTGTCTTCTTAGCTGTCTCTCTCAGTCTCTCTTACCATCTGGCAGGATTGCAGCCAGGTCCCAAGAGCTTCTGAAACCCACCAATGATGTCCACTAAAGCATACATGTAAGCCCAACAGACACCAGAAAGCGAAATGCCACCCCATAAATGCCCCAGAAAGGAATGGCAACATCCTGGATGGTGCTATCAACTCTCACCTATTTGTCTGTAATCTGGCATCTGAAGGCAAACCTCTTGCAGCTGCGTCTGGTCATGTGAAGGGCAGGAACAAAGCTGTGGATTAAATGATGCCTCTCCAACACAACATATGAAATGTATGTCATTTCTATCGCCATATATTGAACAGTTCACGTGTGTCCCAGTGCGCAGCCGCAACTGCACAAGGCTCTGCTTCTGTGATCTTTATCTATTGGCCACATTCATGATTTGCTGCATATAAAAGTCCATGTCTACTGTTGATGATTTGGAATAAAGAATATGTAAAGCTTTCTTCTACCAAACAACGTGTAACTCTTATGGCCATGTCCCTAATTGTCCCTGGAAAGTGTGCTGTATAGAATTATCCAGCATTTTAAACCATTGTTTGACAGGATTCTGGGGGTGATCCCCCACCTCCGCCTTCCTTTCCTAAGTCATTTCAGGCTTACTCTTTTTTCTTGCTGACACTCACTAATTTGCAGAAACCATGTACACACCATCATTTTAGAAATCCACCTGTGAGCCTGAATGCCCAGCCCATGGAAGTGTATTTTATCGTGGATGACACTCCTCGTCCCAGTGGACGAAGAAGCTCCTAAGCGGCATTGACTCATAATTCGAGTCGGCTTACATACACTTTGTCCTCTGTAGCCGCCCATAAGGCATGAGCATTTAGAGAAAGTTGAGGCAGGAGGAGGTGAAAGATGGTTTAAGGGCTTTAAGTGGGCCAGGGCTAGGGCAGTGTCCAAAAACTGTCCTTGAGCAGGGACACTGGTAGGGCTGTCTCCGTCCCCCCACATGAAGCCGATTTGCTCTGAGTGAACCCCCCACACGTCACACCAATTGTGATTTGCTGTCTCGCACATCTAGCTACCAGCGTGATTTGTTGTGAGTCCCCCACACGTGTCGTAGAGACATAGTGAAAGAAATTCAAGTAGGAACGTGTATTTCTGCACCTGGCTCAGAAAGAACAACTATCTTCAAATGTGAATACATCACTCATAGTTTGCCATCAGTTTTTTGGTAGGGTGTTATCATAAATGAAAAAGGCAAAAAGGCCAGTGTGCATTATATGCTCAGAAGGGTTGCAGGCTTCAATCACTGTCAGAGATATATCATATATAACATTGTATGTGCATTCTTATGTTCTCAACATGCCTTTTGATTTTATGCAAAGCACCAAGTAGTTCACATTGATGCTATTTGTTCTCCTCGCCTTTCTCCCGGGTGCTCTTCTGGGTAATTCCAGGGCCAGATGAAGATGTTATGCCCAAGTTAAAAACCTCGAGGTTTGTTATTAATGAAGGCTCACTCCCCGATTTACACATGCAATACCAAAAGGAATCTGACACATCCCAATGGGGAATGAGACTAAGAGAACAGGTTGCAAGAGTTAAGTTTTGTTTACGTAAAAATTGGAATCCAGAGAACTCTTGTGCTCTGGAAAACATTACAAAGATATGAGCTTATGAAGGGACAAAGCGTCATCATTGACATCACTCTATATGGGACTACAAATGCTTGGGATTGGGTGAATAACATTGAAACATATGCAGCTGTGGGTGCTGCTTCATCCAGATTGGTTGCTCTATTGGCGGGAGGGTGAGCATCACGTGTTCTGACTGCCAGCGTCCAGGAGGGGTGAGGGTCAGCTCTCGGTGAGGCAGGGCAGACACTAACTAAGCTAGCATAAAAACCTACCACTAGACATATAATAAACAATGATCATTAGTATAAGCTTAAGTAAATCTTCTTGAACATATAAATTGCATGCATAAAATCAGAGCATCATTCATTAGGACCTATATGGAGTACCAGGCTCAGGGGTCTTGGTCAGTGTGATAACATCGATCATGGGGTAGGTCTGTGCGCATCAAAGCAACTATGGGGCACGCTGACATTTGTTATTTCTAGGGTGCAATATACTGTGACAGAGGTCTAGTTTTTAGTAGGGGGCACACTGGGGTGGGCTTCACAGCGGGGTCACACCTCTGGTACATCAAGGGAATACCTTAAGGGGCACAGGGTTATAGTGGCAGTAGTTTTCCAACAGCAGGGGTAAGAGGGCACAGGCAGGTTTGTGGAGATGGGCGAGCTACAGGTCATGGTTTTGGCCGGTTCACACACAGGACAATGATCTCAGAGGAAGAGTAAGATGTTACATTGGTATATTTGTTTCAATTGTCCCTGGCGCATCCGTGAGAAATGGAGCTGTGAAGCTTGCAGACAGAGTGAGAAAAGGTGGGGGCCATGAGCGCGAAGTGCGCGGCGCTGCAGAGGGGAGAGAAGCCGTTTCGTATTATCGCAGTGAGGCCTAGTCCAAAGATGGAGTCAGGGGCAGACAAAATGGAAGCCAAGTGTCTCTCACAATAGCCCTGCATCTGCTTCGGCAATGGAAGCGTCCCCCACTATTGTACGAGCAAGTGGTCTACATCGTGCTGAATGTATGAGGGGGTGCCTAAACGACCCCTCTCTCCCACACATTCACCCCTTTCATTACATCTAAAGTAACAAACTAATCTTTTTTATTATTCTCCCTCCGATAATACTCTGCTTCTTGCACTGCCTCATCCCATGCCGGTGTACCTTTTATTGGCATCCAAGCCCTACATACACCTCTTAAGCTTTGCTCTCTTCTTGCATATTGATCCGGTATGCATGTCATGTATATACCCTCATCCCCATCTATGTCCACCCACACCTCCCTGTACCATTGCAACTCCTGTGGCTCTTTAATTGTGGTGTGGTATAGGTTGTCTACCCTGTCCCCATGCTGATGATAAACGGCTTTCAGGCGATACTTTGGTGGGTTTGACTCCTCAGTTTGTATTTGCGCGTCTATCATTGTTGCTACCGTTGTCGGTTTGTCCATTGTTACCATCATCATTGTTGAACTAGGCATAGATTTTGCACAACATCGTATGCCCAACTGGCACACACAGAAAAATAGCAAAAGAAAAACGACTGGAACAAAAATTTTCATCATAATGCTGAACCACGAGGGTATCCAGTTGAACATGTTGTCGAACCAATTGCTCGGCTCTATTCCTCCTTCCTTCCGCATTCTCTCCCCCAAGTTGTGTATTGCCGAGATGATGTGGGAGAGGGTCCCATTATCCGCATCTTCAGAAGATACGAATGTACAGCACGCGCTCCCAATTTTTTGGCAAACACTGCCGTCCATTGCTATGAGAAGGTCTAGGACGTACCAGTTCTGCATTGTCATTAGGCGCAAGGCACAGAGTTCCACCTTGATCACGTTGAATCCTTCTTCAGTGTCATTGGCCAGTTGGATCAGTTCCCAGTGGACGATCTGCAGCCATTTGGCATTTCCTCGCGCCTGAAGTCCTGGCACCAGGAGGCAGGCAAAGAACGTTTCAGCTGAATTAAACAATTTGTATTTATCAAGAATCTCGGCAAGGAATTTGGATGATTCGCTGGAAATATAGTTGGACCTGTTTTTGCGGGGCACTCTGTCTTGTAACTCATCTTCAGACACAATGTTGTATGGGGAAGGCTCTGTTGTTGCTGGTTGGGGTGCTGCTGATGTGCCAGCCGAATCTCTTGCTGCCGATATGTCAGCCGACTCTTCTGCTGCTGATCTGCCAGCCGAATCTCTCCCCCCTTGCATATTGCTTTCTGGGATTACCATTAGCGCTGAGTGCAGGGTGGCCAGGCTGCATGTACCCTTCCATGATGCCGGTAGATGCAGGTATGCTTGCTTGACACACACCCAATACATGTCCATGAGCGCTGCTGTGCCTTTTTTCATATCTGGGATGATGATCGTTTTGTTGCATTTCCTGTTAGAACCCATTTGTACCTTCCCTTCGCCATGGAAACAAAGTTCGTGCGGGATTCATTTCTGTGTTTTGATGGGTTTCTCAAGTGCAGTAACCCATGTGAGTTTTGCAATGTGCTGGGACCAGACAGGAGTACACGTTTCTTTGACCCATTAAAGGTTCTCTTCAGTTAATCCTCGCAATGCCTCTGCTTTACATTTGATTGTCTCGTCATGCCACTTGTTTTCTGTGAACCTTGTCCGTTTGATAACAAAAAATGGCTCTTTGATGCAAATCACTCCTTGCAGCTTGCTTGTGCAGGTTCTCTCATTCTGCAGCATTTCTATTGTAACTGTGTGTGACTGGAAGGTGTTCGAATCCTACATAATGTGAGATGAATCGAACATTGAGCATCCGACAAGGGCACTTCTTGAGGTATAAGTATTTTAGGTGTGCCTGAAGCATGCGGTATGAGGGAGCAGACATAGCAGCTCTCATTTGTGGCTTGTTTTGCTGTTGCACTCATGTCTGGGTACCACTTGTTTGACTGATCTTGTGAAAACAAAGAAATTGATATGAGGCTGGGAAGCCCAAAGGAAACACACTAACACAGGTTACAAAGGACATACAAAGTGCTTTATTTAAAAGCTACAACAGTTACCAAAAAGTCAATTGACAAACGGATAGCTATTCGGCTCTCAGAGTAATGTAACAAACTTCAACGAAGGTTCGATGCATTAGTAGAGAGACCGTGCAATGGAATATTTGGGCTTTTTATACTCTTTATCCAGCCCTGGCCAACTCCCTCGCGGGTTAACCATTCTTAGGACCAGGCCTAGGGTTCCTCGCCAGGTCAATCCTATAATTTATGCATTTTGATCAGTTTCGCTGATATAGTTGTACATTTACACATAGGTCAGGGATAGGACAAGGTCTCAGTTCGCGACCCCAACAAGTGGCCTGCAGGCATATTATTTATTCATGTGTGCGGAGGTCACAACGGCCAGAATCTCACTCAGAATGTCATTCGGCCTCCATTTTAATGTTCAGGGTGACTTCCACATTACAAGAGAACCTAAAATGGCGGCTAAATCCAAGATGGTGACTTACACAATTTTTCGTTAAGGTCAAGACCTTGCAGCGGAGTCTATTTACATGATATTTTAGACAACTTGGCGTAGGCCAACACACATTCAAACACTGCGATAGGAGGCATAATATCATTTCAATTCCAACAGACCCTCCTTTTGGCCTATGCCAAGTGCTAACATCATTTCTAATACTTTTGAAAATAACCCCATGTGTTGTCATCCATGCATCCCGAATCATTGTCTGTAATATCTATAGCCATTAGGTCGTTCATCAGGACCTCTTGTAACACGAATTCTTTAGATGCTGTATCTGGGGCATATATTTTATGCCCTATTGTGCTTACTGCTTGGGCACAACATCCCCCTAGCATTCCACATATACTCGGAAGACATTGAAAACAGCAACAAAAGAATAGCAGGATCCCAAGATAACCAGAATAACAGAAAGCACCTTCCAACCCCAAGATCGTAAAGAACCCAGAACCAGGTGCTAAGATTCCAATCTCCTACAGGGATATGTACTTCAGAACTAAGAGTATGCAAGTTCTGTATTGCTTTAAAAATTGTCGGCGAGGAATCTGGTACGAAAACACAGCAAGCGGACCCCACTAATTTGCATACTCCACCTCGTTCTGCCAGAATGACATCTAATGCCATCCGATTTTGGAGTGCTACCAATCTTATTGCTTTTTGCTCTAAGGTCATATTGTAGAGTATGTCCGTGGTCCGGTTGATCGTTCTCTCCAGTACCCTTGCTAATCCCCTAATGTTCTCAGAGTTTGTTATTTGTCCCCAAAAGGGCACAACTGATTTCGCTATATCTCCCAATACTTGCCCAGGGGTATCTCCATTCTTGTCCCGCCGCGGGCGAGCCTTAGAAACCTCCAATGTACTAGCTACAAATACCCCGGGTAACAATATTCCTAAATAACAGGTTCCCTGCCAATCCTTGGGTAACCAGGGAAATGCTAAACTACCACAAACAAAATAAACAGGCCCCCCTACATACAGAGGCCTGTTTTCTCCAGTCAAATTTACAATGTTCTTACAACCTTCAAAATCTCCCATTGGCCGAGTGCCATTTCTTTGTACACAAAAGGGGACCGAGTCAGGGCTATGATTTATAGAATAAGAAGGAGGTACGGCGTCCTTATTGCCTATCGGAGCCATTTTAAAGGAAATTAGAGTTTGAAAAGGAAGAGATAGTTTATCAGACGGCCTAATAGAAGCGACATTAGGTTTACTTCTATTTGCAAAAAGCGAGCATCCCAGGGGAGTTAATTCACGTTTCTCGAAATCATTCAGATTAGTTCCATCAAAGTTCCCTGAGATGCTATCATTCCATCGGCCAAAGAATAGTGCTCTAAGAGAGGCATAGCAAGCAGTCGTTAAAGGTAAAGGATGTATATACCATCCCAGTCCCTTGTTCCCATGTTGCGGTAAATGAGTACAAATCCAACAATATCTCTTATTAAAAATGGCAAGAGTTGCATTCATTACTATCATTAGAGTGTTATTATGATACTTTTGTCTATGTTGGGAGTCTCTAGGGGACAGAGTGTGAAGGTGTACAGAGGGAGTCAAACAGTGGTACAGTCTTGGTCGGTAGTAAAGGTTTCAGAGGATAGATTTCTTCAAAATACCAAAGTCCTACAGCAGCAGTTGCAAAATAACAATTATCAATATCAAAACACAGCAGTACGTTTTCGGGGCCCAGGCACATTGTTCATTGTCCAAGTTGGTCACCCCCTTATTCACAAGTCCAGTGCGGGGAGCAGCAGTGGAGGTGGCAGGCATTGTAGTTCCTCAATCGACGACCCCAATGTTCGTTGCTGGCGACGCTACGGTCGCGCGATTTCTTAGTCCTTCCCCACCCTAGCCAGCAGAATCCCTTTTGTTCAACAGAACTTTCTTATACAAAAGAAAACTTCCAATCACTTCCTTTTTCCAGATGCACGGAAAAACCCGTGCCGTAGTTCTATTTCCTTCGTCGAAGGTTGCACCTGGTGGTACCCAAGATTGTCTGATCCGGAAGTAAGGTGTCGTCACTTCCTGAGGGAAGCGACGTATCGGAGGCGACGGAAGTCGTGGAGCTTGAAACAGTGTTTTCTGGAAGTGATTTTTCAAGAGAGCGCAGGAGACGAAATGGACTGTTCCCCAAGCTCCTCGGGCTCAGAGAAATTCTCCGACGCACTCACAGCGCTGTTTGCTACTCCAAGATCAGAGACTGTAGCATCAGCGAGGGGTTCTGCTTCTTCTGTAACGTGTGGCGTCGGGTGAGGAAGTTTCTTGACATGCGTCGCGTGGATCCAGTGCTTCTTTCCAGCCACCCGCACTGCTGCCCTGGTGACCAGCAACACCTGGTAGGGTCCCCGCCAGCGAGGCGCGAGACAGGAAGACCTCTCGTAGGCCTTCACTAGGACCCAACTTCCAGGCTGTATATCGTGTCCTGGGCCCGTGAACCGTACAGGTAAAGCTGAGTGCACCTGGTGATAAATGAAATACAGGTTTTTAGTTAACTGGTTACAGTAGTCTACAAGCAATACATTTTCCACCTATCTCAGGGCTTTAGGTTTTGGGAGACCCCAAATGTTAGCAGGTCTCCTCATCACTACCTCAAATGGAGAAAGCCCAGTCTTAATCTGAGGTGTGGTACGCATAGCTAGTAATACAATAGGTAAGGCATCTGGCCATTTCAGTTTGGTATCGGCACATGTTTTCGCAAGCTTATTCTTTAAGATACCATTGTGTCTTTCCACCAACCCAGCACTTTGAGGATGTCTAGCTGAGTGAAATCGTTTTTCAATACGTAAGGCTGTGCATATCTGCAAAATTACTGCTGCAATAAAATGGGGACCATTATCAGACCAAATTACCCTCGGGAGCCCAAATCGAGGAAAGAATTCTTTTACCATAATCTTTGCAGTGGTCATGGCGGTAGCATCTTTAACGGGGAAAGCCTCGACCCATTTACTGAAGCACAAATAATTACAAGAACATATTTTCAGATTATTACATCGTTCCATCTCAATAAAATCAAAGTGAATGACCTCGAAGGGAACAGAAGGGGGCCCAAGCTTCCCCTTGGAGTTACTGTCCCCTTACCACTTGTGCTGTAAGCAGATCATACAGTTCTGAACATGCCTCTTCGCAGTCTCCAGAATCTTGTTTTTCATCCAAACTTGTTCTAACATTTTCGTGATCTGCTGGCACACACATGTGTAGGACCGTGTGCCATCGTAACCATTGCCATAACATATGAATCAGGGAGCAACCATTTTCCTTCGGATGTATCCACCCAACACCCTTCATCATCCAGTTTCCCCATTCCTTCAGCCCACCTTTTAGATTCTTCTACTGTGGCATCAGTTTGAATATCTCGGACGGACCCAATACCTTCATCCATTATATAAGCATCTCTCGTTTCCCTCAAGGCATACATGTCCGTGCTAAGGTCTGTGGCCGTTTGTCTGGCTATCAAGTCCGCAAAAGCGTTCCCTTTGCCCACATCATCTATGACCTTACGATGTGCTGCACATTTCATGATCGCTAACTGTTTAGGGAGTGAGAGTGCCGAGAGTAATTGCACTATCAAGGGGCCATGCTGGATCTTGGTCCATGTGAGGTCAGGAACCCTCTTTCCGACCAGAGCCTTCCAAAGTTGTGAGCCACCCCAAATGCGTACTGGCTATCAGTACATATATATACTATACGCCATGAGAGTTCACAAGCTCGGGTCAACGCTGTAATCTTTGCGGCCTGCGCGGAGTATGCGAATTCTCTTAGTTTCAACAACTTACTCAATGTAGTAAATGCATAAGCAGCTGTAGATGTACATCTGAAAGTTTGAAGCAGGAGCCACCACAAAACAGCTCCCCTTCTGCATTATCCAAAGGAGTATCTATGAGATCATCCTGCCCTTCGTTTCTTGTTTTCAGTGGTATACAGGCAGTCATGTAATTCTTCGTCACCGCAAACAGTGTTTTGCGGGAAAGGTAAGAGTTCAGCCGGATAAAGAACACAACACCTCTTAATTTGGATGTGAGGGGCAAACAGAATTAATTCATACCTTGTAAACCGCGCAGAGGTAAGGTGTTGCGTTTGGGTTTTATTCAATAGGATATCTACAGAGTGAGGTACCATCAAAATCAAATCATGGCCTAGAACCATTCCCTCACTCTGTTTACAGACGCGGCCGCCAGCAGGCGACAGCTCGCAAACATCTTGGCAAAGCGCATGCAACAGGATCAAGGGCGGAGGAGTAGTAGCCGCACGGCCTATTCTTCCCTCCGTGTTCCTGTGTTAACACAGCCAAAGCACATCCATCACATTCATGCACAAACAACACAAAGGCCTTGTCATTATTTGGAGTACCCAGAACCGGTGCAGAGCATAACGCGGTTTTGAGAAGCTCAAATGATCGTTGATGTTCCGATTTCCATGGCAGTGGCAGAGAAATGCCCTTCTTCGTCAAAGCCAACATCAGTTTTATCACTAGCGAAAAGTTCAGGATCCACAACCTACAGTAAGAAGCCATACCTATTAAGGCTCTGACTTCCTTCTGTGTATTTGGAACAGACATGCCAGAAATGTGTTTTATTCTTTCAGGTGTCAATCTACTCCCCTCCTTTGACAGGAGGTAGCCTAAATAGGTGACCTCCTGACAACAATATTGACATTTTTTAAGCGAAGCTTTATGACCATTTTTGGCTAAATGAACAAGCAACAGTACAGTGCCTTCTTTACAAGCACTCTCAGAGTCTGCAGCCAAAAGCAAATCATAACATATTGAAAGCAGCGTACAAGTAGGTGGCAATTCAAGGTGTCGAGCTGCTCTTTCAAAGCTCTACTATAAATGCTAGGACTTTCAGTATACCCCTTGAGGTGCCTGGTAAATGTAAATGAGCGTCCCCCAAGGTGAACGCAAACAGATATCTACTTTCCTTATGTATAGGAATGCTAAAGAAAGCGTTTTTAAATCCACAACGCTGAAGTGCGTAGCCGTAGCAGGGATCATTGTCAATATCGTCGTCACATCAGACACAATTGGAATTGTGGGGCGACGACTCTGTTAATAGCATGAACATCAATTATGAACGCGTATGGAATTGGCATTGTCGCCTTCCTTATATACAGGCAAGATCGGACTGTTCACAAACTACCTGTAATCTCTGCTCACCCCACGATGCACAAAATCGAGACAATGCATTTCAAAAGCACGCTCGCCCTCAACTGATATTTTATACTGCGGAATGCGTGGTAGTTTCACTCCATATTTCAAAACTATTTTAACGGGCTCAATCTGTAATACCCCGACATCATTGTCGTTCTACCGCCCATAAACATTCCGGGACAATGCTAAACTCAGGAGGTAAAGGTCGAATCAGGAACTGAGAATTAGGACGTTGCTGTGGTGAAACCGTCAGCCGTACTCCATCAGAAGAACAATGAATTACTGCATTCAATTTCTTTAACAAATTCAACCCCAGCAAATTCTCTCCATAGTTTGAAGTGAGAAGAAAAGGGCAATGGTCCATAAAGGGACCCAAAGAAACACACCGGTGCAGAAACCGGATAGACAGTTGGTATACCAGAAAACCCTACGGAAACATTTGTTTGCCCTGACAGTGGAATGTTTGGAACCCGAGAATGATCAATGGAGCACTTCTGCGCTCCAGTGTCTATCAAAAACTGGTGTTTCCTATTCCCTAACTAATAATTCAACATAGGGCCTTTCTAATTGACGGAATAGGTGAAGGTTCCAAACCCTGCTTCGGGCAATCTCTAATGAAATAGAGGCCTCGTCAAAAGGAAGCTCTTCAGAAAGGTAGGCAGCAGAAGGGTGATCAAATATGTTCCTCGAGTCCACACTCGAGGTCTGATTTTCCCGTGAAAAAGGTTGCTGAGGATTTTGTAAAAACTGACCTCTATCAGGGCCCCCTGCTCCAAGGCGGCCCCTAGGTCGTCTACCCCATACCCCCCAAACGCACTGTTTGACCTTTGTCGGAGGACGGGACACTGTGCTCGCCAATGACTTTCCTGGCAGCAATAAGCACATTGATTAATATTCACAGGACCCAAAGGAAGCATTTCCTTTTGGAGACATATGACCTCTGGTCTGTGTCTTGCCTCCTCTGGGGTTTCTAACATTTTGCTGTAATATTACTTTGGTTTTCAAATCTCCTTTCCTCTTTCAATTTTGTCCTTCTCATTGTTAACACGGTTCTCATAATACTGAGCCATGTGCAAAACCTCAGATTGAGATTTTGCCTGCCAAGCGCTCTCAGATGACATAATCTGTGACTGGATGTCAGGCAACAATCCAGGTACAAATTTGTCCACAAACAACCTTTTCCCAGACTCTGTACCTACATCCTGTCCACTGAAGTCAGAAAATACCTGCTCGAATCTATTAAAAAATTCGGTGGCGCCTTCAGTTTTCCCTTGGACACAGGCCGTAAGCTTGTACCAAATAATTCTTTTCTCTGGAATTATAGTTTTTAATTTTACGACAATTCTATCAGGCAAAGTAAGTATTACCTGTGGTGGCTTCTCACCAGCTGGTTTCTCCCCATCAATCCTAATCATATTAGCCCACGTATCTCCCAACCCTGGCACATCGTCTACTGTCCGAACCTGTTTCCATACATCTACGGGTAGGAGTACAGGAAATAGCAAGTCAATATCACTCAAGGTGAACACAGAAGACTGCAAGATGGGCTCTATTTCTTTGTAAAACCCCGTCGGGTTTTTCCTGATATCGGGAACTGATTGTCTAATAGTGTTCACTTCCTGTCATGAAAACGGGACGTGAACGAATTGTGATACATAATGTGCAGGGATATCCACAGCGGGGGCACCAGGACCAGCGTTGGCAGGGATCTCAACTTTTGGGACAAAGGTCGGAGGGACCTCTCTCATAGGCAACTGAGATATAGGTACCTCCGGCCGCTTACTAAGCAACAGAGCCAGGTCGAGCGCTAAGGCAGCTGAAGAAGTGTCGGGCGAAAAAGCCCTTTTACAAATCCCCAATAATTCTATGGGGCAACTAACCTTCTTTCTTGCACATTCTTCTTGCAGGTACTGTACCATTACCTGAATTACCTTTCTTTGCATTTCTACTGTATACTGACTATACGTGTCATATACTTCATCTGGCGGAATCGATGAATCCGAGATCCATCGAATCGCATCTTTGGTACAAATTCGTATTTCCTCAGGTGCCGATCTACGGTACGGAAGGAACCGTTTCTGTACATATATTCTATCGTCTTCGTCGTCCTCATCTCGTGACTTTTCAAAGTCTTTCCTAAACTCAAACAATTTTCCAACATGCCCATATACTTTCTGCTCTGTGTCCCTCGAAAGTGCCAAAGCATTCAGATCTCTCACTCCTTGTGGAAGATCCGAATTTTGTAATCTACCCCACATCACACATAAATGAGTCCCCAAACCTTCGATAAAAACATTTTTCTCGGGAAAACTATTCAAATTAGATAATGTGGAAAAAACATTAACTTGATCACCTTTCTCCATACAATGCTTAGCCCATGCAAACAATTCCTGTTTCTTATCTGCAGAAACAGTATTACGAGTGACGATCTTTGATCCTGCACCTGGATCAACTTCAGTCAATACGGGGCCACTCGGGAGCGGAGGTGTAGGTAAATTTAATAAAGGTGCAACTATCGGTGCAGAAGGAAGGGGCGGTGCGATAGGTGGAGGAACAACAACTATGGGACTAGGAACAATAGGTTGTACAGGGGGAACAGGAATGACAGCAGGAGTAACAGCAGGAATGGGCAGAGTGCCCAAAATAGGAACATACGGAGGTGGCGCTGAGGCATCAGGCCTGCGTTCGTTTAACAATTTCTCAATAAATTCTTCGGAAACATGGAAATCTCTAGAGGGGTACATTTTCTGGATTCCAAGCGAAAAAGCCCTATCCATATTTTTAACTGATTCTGAATGTTTTTCTTTATCATATAACAACGCTTTTTCGGCGTTTGTTTTATGACGGCGTGCATGTTTGTCCCTACGTTTAAGCTGCTGTAACGCTTCTTTTTTACAATTCTGTAAAACATCAAAGGCTGCAGGTCTAGCCTTCTTTTTTAGCAAGATTGATTCTAGGTATTCAATACGGGGATCTCAAAACTACCGTTGATTGGCCACTGAAATTCGGAGGCATGTCTGGTCTGTCTGTGCCAAATATCATTAAATACTATACTACCAATGCCATACTTACAGTACATAGTACATGCCGGCGACCCCTCCTGTGGTGCCGGGCGGCTAAATTCCAAAGATTGTCGATCGCTGCGGAACAGAGCCCTAAAGCAGCTAGACAATTTCCCAGGCATTTCACAAAAATTTGGTGTTACCTGGTCAATAATTGTGTCTGCAGATACAGTACGCCAAATTCAAATTGTCAGGGTTAAATTAAGAGCCGGGTCACGACTGCACCTGACCAAACCTAAGGAGGATCGTACGGTTTATCAAAGAACTTACCTAACGAATTTTACCTTGTGTTTGGTGGTTTCGACAAATCTGCCCGCCTCAAAAATGGACCCTCGTCAAGATGCCGTGTCAGACCACACGACTATCGTCCAAGGATCGGATTGTGCAGCGCTGCCGAGGTATCGCGTCTCGTTCGGTTGGGCCCGCAGAATCACACCGTCCGATCCCGGTTCGATAGTCTGCGTCAACCTTCAATGATCCGGCATCAATCTTGAGGGTCCCTATTCGGGCACCAACTGTGAAAACAAAGAAATTGATATGAGGCTGGGAAGCCCAAAGGAAACACACCAACACAGGTTACAAAGGACATACAAAGTGCTTTATTTAAAAGCTACAACAGTTACCAAAAAGTCAATTGACAAACGGATAGCTATTCGGCTCTCAGAGTAACGTAACGAACTTCAACGGTGCAATGGAATATTTGGGCTTTTTATACTCTTTATCCAGCCCTGGCCAACCCCCTCGCGGGTTAACCATTCTTGGGACCAGGCCTAGGGTTCCTTGCCAGGTCAATCCTATAATGTATGCATTTTGATCAGTTTCGCTGATATAGTTGTACATTTACTCATAGGTCAGGGATAGGACAAGGTCTCAGTTCGCGACCCCGACAATTGGCCTGCAGGCATATTATTTATTCATGTGTGCGGAGGTCACAACGGCCAGAATCTCACTCAGAATGTCATTCGGCCTTTATTTTGATGTTCAGGGTGACTTCCACATTACATTAAGACTTGCTGCGGAGTCTATTTACATGATATTTTAGACAACTTGGCGTAGGCCAACACACATTCAAACACTGCGATAGGAGGCATAATATCATTTCAATTCCAACAATCTGGGTGACTGGGGTCTTCAATTTCATCTAATCCCAGGCAATGGTAAACATCATATCTTTTCCCTCCTGCCCCCCTTTTCCATCTCCTCCTCCCCCCTTCCCTGTTATTTATCATTGTCACTCTCTTATAATGTATGGGAAAGACATTTGCCCATGTCGCATCACTGATTTCGCTAGCAACTTGCCAGGACTGTGTTGCTGGAGTGTCTTGTGTAATTACAGTGTCAGCATAAAAGTGCATTACAGTGCCCTGTGAGGCAGGTTCTACGGTTGTGTACACATCAGTATTTGTCAGATCAGGCTCACTACCCCAGGAGTAGTCCCCATCATACTGATTGGTCTCGTTATCTGTGCTTACTTCTATAGGGGAAAGAGAGAAAAGTGGAGTTTTGGCAGTTCGATTTTTATGCAACGTGGTAAGATTGTTGTTTACAGAACCATTATGTTTCCACATAGTTGTAACTCCAGCCCATATGAGCATTGAGCCTTCCCGTATCAGCTTTACCCCACTCCCGCCCTCTTTCATATCCTTAATTATGAAAGATACTGTCCAGTACCAGGCTGCAAAAAATAGCATCACACAAAAGAGTATTGCAGAAAATGTAAATCCACATTCAAAGCTATACCACATATTTATTGTACTATCTACTCTATCACTATCTACATCTGTGTTGTTGATAGTGAGGGCCCTACTTTCTGCCATTTTTCCACCTGAAGGGGCGATATAAAATTGTTAAGTACAATGCATACATACTTTTCATTATTCTTTACATTCATTTCTTTTCCATTGACATCACATTAATTTTATACTTTTCTGTTATTTAACACTTTATACTTTCACTTTGCACAATCATATTCTATTTTATTAATTTTCTCCTTAAAGGAAGGAAAAATATACTCATTTGTGAACTATAAAAACTTTAGTAGTGACAGCTATTTTTTCTTTATACAGTGCAGTAAGAGAAAGTGAGAGGGAGAGAGCGAAAGAGAGGGAAAGAGAGAGAGAGGGGGGAGAGAGACAGCGCTATATGCTGTTTCATATATATATACAATTATTTATATCCTTTTTCCTTATCATGCAGTTTTACTTATAAACTCTTTTTTGGTTGCCGTTTTTAATTTGTTGTACTTTGCACATCTTTATATTAGCCACTTGCAACTTCGTTGCTCTCATTTTGCTCACATTGAGGTGTTATACTATCGTGTGCTCTTCTCACATCTGACAGATGCACCCAATATTTCAACCCCTTCACTTTAACCGCGGTTGGCGTACAATATATGACCTCGTATGGTCCATGAAATCTCGGAGAGTTCCACCTCTGGACAAATCTTCGCACATACACATTTTCTCCTGGCATTAATTGTCTTGTTGGGCTGTCCTGCTCTGGCGTTGTAGTATCTGCCTCAGTGTTTTGTGTAAATGGTGGTGTGATATGTCTCGCTATGCTACGCACTGCACGTGTTAGTTGGGTAATGTATTCCTTAAATTCATCCCCCAGCACTGTGGCAGCTCTGTGACAATCTGATGCTCCTCTTACTGGGGAGAGTGGCATATGAATGCGCCGTCCCATCACTAGTTCGTGCGGGCTCAAATGGTGGTCCTTATTTGCTGTGTTCGTAGTTGGAACAGTGCTAGGGGCAAGCAATACACCCAGTTTTTCTTGAGGGTGTTACACAATTTTGACAGCTTTTGAGCAGCCATTGATTTTTTTCTACAATTCTGTCACCTGCGGGTGATAAATCGAACATAATTTGTGCTTTACACCCAACAATGTGGTCACTTCTTTGAAAAGGTCATTTACAAAATGCATGCCATTATCTGACTTTATAACGTCACATATGCCCCACCTTGAGAAAACCTCCCGTACTAAGAATTTGGCAGCACACTTCGTGTCTGGGTGAGGACATGGTCCAGCTTCCACCGATCTTGAGAATGGACAAACTATTACAATCAGATATCTTGCTCCATTATATCTTTCCCCCATATCCGCATAGTCAATGTGGAGCTCTCTAAACGGGCCCACAGGACATGGTAGTGTTCCTCGCAGCATTCTAAGAGTCATTCCTGAACTGTATGATTGGCATGCTGTGCATTCCACTATGAACTTTGACAAATGTTCCTGTAAATTTGGAACAAACCAGTGTTCCTGTATTTCGGCTGCAATGTGCTGTTTAGTCACATGTGTTGGGAAGTGCAATTGTTGAAATGCTATTTCTAACAATTCCACCGGCATTACTACCTTCCCCGTGAGCTCCTGTCGCCATATCAAATCTGTTGGTGATTGTTTGCATCCTCTTTTTCCCCATAATTCTTGTTCCTCCACGGGTGCACGTTTTTGGAGCTCAATTATTTGGGCATTTGGTGTGTGGCTGTATCCCGCCTCTGCTGTATCTGTACAGGACGTTTTTACAATGCACTCTACTGCTTGCAGGATATTAAAATAAACTGGTTCTTTTGCGGCGGCGTCCGCTGCCATGTTCCCCAATGGGATCACGTCCGTGTTATTGGTATGTACTTGGCACTTCACCAATGCTACCACTGACAGTTCTGCTAATGCTTCTATTAGCTCATTCAACAGGGCTGTATGCTGTACTGGTGAACCATCTGTCCTTCTAAATCCTCTTCGCCACCAATGTGACAATTCTGAGTGCAACGTTGTTGTTGCATATGCTGAGTCAGAGTATATTGTCACAGCACACCCTTTGGCTGTTTGTAGCGCTTCAATTAGCGCTATCAGTTCTTCTGCCTGTGCTGAATAATGTGAGGGGAGGCATTTTTGTACAATCACTTCATACTCTTCTTCTTCCATTCTTACCACTGCCGCCCCAACATGTTTTTCACCTGTCTCGCTGTCTATGTATGCTGATCCATCCACAAAGTATATTTCCCCTCCACCAGTGCATTATCACTTGCTTTTGGAATGTCATCTTCTTCTCCGTCATATGCAGCGCAATCGTGTTCCTGTATGTCTTCTACTGTGTATGGTTCAGTTATGAATATGGCTGGGTTCACTGTTTTGTACCTTACTACGTGAACGTTTGGGCTTGAAATTATTATTTCATATGTCGTTGCCGTTTGGGTGGTGAGAGTGCTTTTGGACCTTTCTAAAATGCAAACAGTGAGTGTTCTGCATATAGTGTCACTGAACAACCCATCATGATGGTGGCAATTTTTTCGATGGCGAGGGCTGCTGCGGTGCGAGCTTGTTCGCACGTGAAGTGGCCCTGCATTACTGAATCTAGAGTACCACTTTAGTAGGCCAATAGCTTATGCCCATCTTAATTATGTATTTTGTGTTAGAACTGCTGTCATTAAAATCCCATTGCAGTGTGAAAACAGGTAGAACTCCCGATCATAGTCAGGGTTCGCTAAAACTGGTGCATGCGCAATGAGGTCCTTTAACTTGAAATACTGTGTTATCATCTCTTGTGTCCATTTTAATGGGACTTGTTTTTCTGTGCTTCTTGTAAAGCCTGAAATAGAGGGCGTGTGCATGCTGCATAGTCAAGTATCCATGCACGACAGTAATTACAAATACCAAGGAATTTTTGCATTTCTTTTACTGTTTTTGGCATTATTAGGTGGTGTATTGCTGCTGCCCTGTCTGGTATTATCCTTTTGCCATCTTTTGAAATCAGCTGTCCTAAGTAGAGTACCTCTGCTAGGCAGTATTTGTGGGATGTTTTAACCCACTTATGCTCTGCGGCATCACTGTGTTCTGATGGTAACAGAAACATCAAAATGGCCGCAAAACCCCTATGCGCGCCAAAACCAATGAAAATCGCGCTGTGCAAAACACAAAAAGATGGTGGTCCAATCTGCCACGCATGTTGTCAGTGGTGGAACAGAGATCTCACTCCTGAATCATGTCACTGGGCTTCACAACAAGTAAAAATGGAGCACAGAGGGAAAAGCAGTGTTTTGCTGAAAGAAATTCAAAATCTTGCTTTTAAATCTTTTTCTTTGTTGCTGAAACTGCAGAATGCCGGTATAAAACACTCTCAAACATCCAGAATTCTTGCTGGGTGCTACAATTCACTTAGTATAAGAAATCTGAAAAGCTGAAAATATCAAAGAAATATCCACAGCAAAGGTTGACTGCCTGTGAAATCTGTCAAAATCTGGGCGCAGTACCCTCAGCCGCCTGAATGACAGCTGTCAAAAGCCTGCATGATAATATTTAAACTTGTACAAACTGAAATCAAATGGTTGAAAACTAAGTGGCCTGTTACTGAGAGTAACCTATGTTGTAACTGTTTAATCCCATGGTTTAGAATCTGGAATAAGTGTTCTAGCTGCTTGTTTTGAAATCACAAGTTTGGTTTAAATTAAGGAAAAATGCAACAGAATTAACATTGAGTTTAAGCCTGACTAAAAGCTGCCAAACCAGAGTAACCACTTTCCTCACAGAGGCAAGGCCTCTCCCTCCATCAGGAAATCACACCTCAGTGATGATTAGGGGTGGGGGAAGAATTTGGTCTGCCAGGGGAAGGAGACAATGGACTTCCTCCAGCTCAAAGGAATGCCAAGTGTGAAGAGTCATAAAATGGCCTGGCCCAGAAGGAACTGGGAGGAGACTGCTTCTGAACTGCAGATAGAAAGAGAGGCAGAGACAAACAACCATTTGTGGCTGGACATTCACAAAGAACATTTTGTTTAAATACATATAAATCACCACTTAAAATTGTTAAAAATACCAACATCACATATTTGTGAATCTAAATTCTGACTGTACATTTTAAGAGGCAGCAAAACCATGTGACATGTTCTAGGAAGAAACAGCGGAAAATGTGATATTACACAAAATGTATTTTTGATAGAAGCATGAAACTTCATACACTTATGCCCATGTTCAACGCGCACATTTGTACAAATTGTCTGATAAACTGGACATAGTGTTCTGGATATAAAGGGCAAAAATCTGTAAAAAACAAACACAAGATCTTACAGCAACTGGGTTTTGTGGAGCACCTGCTACTCAAAATATGTGATCTATATATATGATTGTTATAGAGGTTGCACACATGGAAATATGTATTGTACCAAAAGTAGATTTTGTGTTCAAAAGGCTACGGGTGGACTCTAAGCCTCGTAAACCCACATCATAAAGATGACATACTGTTTTTCTCCTCCTATCAAGACAGATCCCTGGTAAAGGGGTGCGCTTATGATAGACCAGCACACACACCCCTTTATCATTAGCATAAATAGAGACATCTGAGGACTTAGAAAGACGCACAGATTCACCCACTATCCTGATCCTGGCGGAGCACCCTGAAGCAGAACCTTCCATCTTCCTTTCGCCAGACTCCAGAAAATTGAAAAGCAGAAAAGCCCATTGCATAGCTGAACCATATTCAGCTAGGCATTAAACTCCATAATCAGAATCCCACAACCAAAGGGAACCAAAACAGCCGGGCTGTGCAGTACTGCTTACCTGCTGAAAATAATTATCATCAGAACCGGAAGGGGCAGATCCAATCCAGTTCCGTGCTGTGCTGTGACCAGAGCCATTCCAGTCCAGTCCTGTGCTGTGCGAATCATAGCGCCTTGCTAATTGCAGTCCATCCGGTGTGCCCAGCTGTCTGTCCCTGAACCGGATTCCCTTCCCTGACCAGAAATCTTGACGGACCAGAATCCTGACGGTTCCGTTTAAAAACATATCTAGTGAGTATCCATAGATAGAACTGTTTGGCTTAGTCCAATCCTTATTTTAAACCCATCCTCTTTTGTCTTCAGAACCTGATATTGTTAGGAGTATTTTTGAATTGTCTGAACTTTTCTTGCGCTAAGTTTCTCTCAGTTGTTTTCTAAAAATCATAAATCATTAGTGGTGAATAAATAAATTGAATCCCAAAAAGAAGGTGAGTATCCACCACGTGAAGGGTCCCTGGCCAGGACTGTGGAGATTCATGTGTGGCATTCTCTTTTTCTATAGTCATAATCTGGTGTAAGAAATCCCATTTGTCTTTTAAAGTGCATTCCCGTTTTCCATCTTTGTGCCTATTTTGAGAAAAAACGACCTCCACTAAAACATCCATAACTTCTTCAATTTTTGTGTTAGAAACAACATTTCAACTTCTGCTCGTAGCTGACATCAACAGCTTTAATTTGCATCCAAATCCATACGGTTCTACTGTAATGTAAATATTTTAACTTTGCAAACCAGCCTGATACCTGGTTCACTGTGACCGGGGGGGGGGCTCCAGGAGAGGGGCGTGATATGAGTGGTACATCATTCAGAATAAAATAACTTTTAGACACAAATAAATAAGGATTTCAGTTGTGCATTACATGCTAGGCGTTGACTTAGGTGAGTGCCGGATTGAAATCACTTACAGATTGGGGGCTCGTCATGAGATCTCTGAATTAGACATACCACTTGTGACAGTCTAATGCAGCGTGCTAACTGACGGGGTACATACACCTTGTTGGGCTACCACACTGTGCTACACTGTAAAAACACCCTTCAATAGAAACACTCAAAGGAGTTGGGCCTGTTTTGCAAAAATAAAATAACTCTGAGATAAGTCAGAAGGAAATTAATATTTCCGGAATGGCGACCCCAGTGGAAATTAATGTGGCAAAAGAACACCTACTGCACAAATTGTTTGTCAGGGGTGAATGGACGAGCAGGATGAGAATGTCTGGCTGCAGGAAATCAAACAACAAGCCACTGCCACAGAATAGATACATGGCAGGACCAGGGTCCATTACACATGGCACTTAGTGAATTGTATATGGCCCCAAAGGTAAAAGAGAGCAAGGTAAAATTGCCAAATAGCGGCTGTACCTGTACCTCCACATTGGAGTAATACAGGAAAAATATGCCAAAACCTAGATCTGGCAAAAAGGC
>PGSH02002029.1:0-35492 GCA_002915635.3 Ambystoma mexicanum
AGGTAAGCAGACAACAGAAGACAGCTGCTACGTTTGCTCATTAATCCCATACGCCATGAGCGCTTCTCGAACATTTGTTGCCACGGAGATAGATGAAAAAATAGCACGATGTATAATATACCTGGCACTGTTCCAGACGAAAGGAAGATTTCAAGGGACAGTGGTGCAACTGGTGTGGAAAACACGAGATACATATCCATATGAAAACAACTTCCTCAAGACTTATTGAGTTACCACAAGAGCAGTTTACATGCTGAAGGATTCAAATACATAACAAGTGGTCCTGAAAAAGGAGAAACAAAGAAAGTAACACTGCAGTACCTACCATGTGATTGGTACGCCACTGAAGTCCCTGGTAAAAAGGATGTTGGGAAAGACCACTGATGATAATAACAGGGAAGGTGTACATGGACAACAAATGGGACATAGGAGTGGTTGGCAGCAACATGGTAACAAGAGAAAATATTTCAACTATTGATGGACATAAACCATAGATGTTGGATGACTTGGATCAAGTACGTACCCATGCTCACGTGGATGGAGAAGGATGAAGACCCAATAACAATACTGCCGCTAACTGCGCCTAAGGTATGCTACCAACATAAAGGAGAGGTGGATGTAGGATACAACACCAACTGTGAAAGCGTGATGGAGTTACCTGAGGGGGGAGCAGGAACAGCAGTAGTAATGGACCATTACTGGGCCTGTGGAGACAAGGCGTATCACACACTGCCCCTTTGTGGAATGGTGTATGCACTATAGTACACGTTAATGTACATCACTAGTGGTACCCAGAAGCATGTGAATATGGCGAATTTCCCCAAGATGGATGAAGGAAACAAAAGGAAGAAGAGATCTGCACAGCCTCGGAAAGGGCCAGAGAACAGACGCAACGGCAACAACACTGTCCTCAACAGAAGGAAAAGACAAGGAGAACCTCTGACAGGAAATTACCTGTGGGGAAGGTCGGAAACAGCACTGACCTCAATTCCGCCGGAACACAGACTATTCAGCAGAGCAGCTATGTTCTTCTCCTCAATAATACATCCTGGACTGCAGGCTTACGCAAACGCAAAATGGCTCCAGATAACTAGGTGGGAACTAATGATGACAATCAACTCTACAGTAAATGGATTCAACGCAATAAAAGAGGAATTGCGAGCAGTAAGAATGGTTGCACTACAGAACAGATATGTACTGGACCTCCTCACAGCAATGGAAGGAGGAGTTTGCGCAAAGATAGGACAATCATGCTGCACATTCATTCCTGCTAACGATGCTGACAATGGTACACTCACGGAAGCTGTATCACAATTGGCCCAGATGCACTCAAAATGATGGATGAAAGTAAAGGTGTGAAAAAGGATGAGAGCTGGTTTTCAATATTATGGTCATGGATGCCATCTTGGCTGTCAGATGGACTGAAGATTATAGTTGGATGTACTATTTGGCTGGAGCTACACTGATCATAATAAGATTTTGGAAGGCCCGGAAGGCACGCACCACAGACGAGATGATCGAAATGGTTGGTATACACCTCTTGATGCCAACAGATGACGGCCAACACACAGGCACAATCATAAAAGAGAGAGAGAAGTTGCGCAACCAGATCATCACCAACCACCTGGACCCACCATCTGTGAAGCTCGAAAACCCAAGAAACCCAAGGAGCTACATAGGGAAATGGGTATACTGCACTCCTGGAGGAACCTGTGAATATATGTATTGGTCATTTGAAGACCATGTTAACCACTATGGACATTTGGGAGGAATAACTAAAATATGGAGAGTAAGAGGAGATAAAGAAAAGGATATGTTTGTGGTCGACAAGTCGACCAGAGGGGGGACTGAAGTGGGAGAATGGAAGAACAGGCTCCCGCCCTTCCCCTCTCGCGCTTGGCCTAGAGGATCACGGCCTAGACACCCGCCACGAGAGGAGTTTGCCTATCTACCAGACGACCAAATACCCTGGTACAGGAACATACGGATGTGCCCATCTACCTGCCCAGCAGCCCGCCCTGTCCATGCCGACACCTGCGGCACGGATCAACTCGACTAAACCTACACGTCGTTAGAGATGCCATGACGACCTAGCCAACGGTCAGCACACCTGTGCAAACATACACACCGGACACTCCCACACCAATCCACACGAAGGATATACTCAGTGCTATGACGTAGGCGACAGACATACTCACGGACGTGCATCTTTATTATTTTCCACATAGGCTCTCAAAATGCAGAAACGCAAGACGCATCATGAACTTATATAAAAAGGCTTGCTCACGCTTCTTCTAAGAGCCATGTACCATAATGAAGAATATAACGGGACACGATACTGAGGATAAAGCAATATGATACCGTAACCTAAAGCGCTCTGCATCAAACGGTTCCACCTATGCACCAGGCCCAAGTAGGCCGCAAGCAAAAGCTTCCATGAACATTGAATGAGCAAGAACTCGGTTGCTGACCCTGCAAAATGAGCCCGGCGAAAGCACACCGCCAAGGGCACGATGTTGCAATCTCGCACGCTGCAAGCCAACGCCAAGGTCGCACCTGCAAGATAAACCAGGCACACAGTAGGAAAAACAATATTAATTGTGTTGAATTTTGCCTCAAACACGGTCCCACCTCACGTGACAAAGCCAAACCTGACAGGATGCCAAGCCCAGGAGGAAGGAGACGCCTGAATCCCACGTTTCAAGACACAGGCAGATACAATTAAAAGACTCATTGGACATCTGCAGCAGTGGGAGTAGTCGACCTCCCAACATATGAATAAATCCTCACATTGTTTACACCTACCCATAGTAAAACATTGTTGCAAATGACAGGTGCACCGCGAGCTGGGAACAGCGATAGTCCCAGACTGGGAGGCTCGCGAGCGGACCAATCAGAACATGGGGCTCTTATCACTGACGCCATTAACATTGACCAATCCTCAGAGGTCTTCATGTAACAATTTTCATGTATCAAATTGAAGGGACAGCCCAGGTATACCACCTGACTAACCCTCAACCACTAACACCGTCTCTCTATACCCCCAAGCCACTAACACCGTTCTCTATATGTCGCTATACTAACCCTACCACTCGAGTAACCAATCCAGAGTGGAGAATAGGTTTTTTGCTAAACTTTCTAAGTGACGCAAGTAGCGCGTCATACTAAGGTAAAAAGGGCCTGCGAGCCCACGATTGTGTGTGTGTCAGGACGGACGCGTACGCTCCTTGACCCATCCCTGCCGTTTTGTCTAATAAACAGCAGAGTCACCTTGCTTCTTGCGTGTGTCTCATACTCTATCTCTTTTGGGATATACGGGAGGAGTTGGGGCCTCCCTGCCCGGAGGTCTGCAGACGGTCCGGCCGACCCCGGCAGAATTTCCCCCCCGACACAGTAACAGAAATAGATTACTAGAACAACAAACAAAAGGGAATATCTGAGACTGGCATAGGTGGGTCTGCCCTGTGGCAGCATGGAATTGCTTAGGGTGTGCCACCCTGGCAGTACCCCTCTCTCTCACTATTCACCATGACACTAATGTCTAGCAAATGCTGCAGACCTCGCAATAAAATACCAGGACAGCTGACAGTCTCTATGTTGCTTGGGGTAGGATGTGGGGTAGGGTGTTGCAGGGTCAATCGCCATGTTGGCTGCTGAGAGCATCTCTTTGTGTCGAGATTATTGGGTGTGTCTGCTGTAGAGGCACATGCAGGGACATTGATTTATGTCTCTTACCCAGATGCCTTCACATGCTAGTGTTAATGAAATGAGGATATTTATCTTAGCCTACCACCTCCCAACAAAAGTTGCATTCCACCTTTGCACATTTTGTGTTGGTGGATTCCCTTGCAGCAACAGTGAAGTACTGCCGGACCTCCTGCCATCATGTTTGGAGTCTTCCAACCACACCTCTCCTGACTGCAGAACACATGTGGCTGTTGGACAATGCTGCACCAGACCGTGGCATTTGCTTTGTTTATGACCTGGGGTGAGCTGGCTTGGGACAGTGGAAGAAAGCAGCACCCCCCTCTAAAGTTAAACTCCAGCTCTCTCTCACTCTCTATTTATCTCACTCTCTCTTACTCTCTCTTTCTCTCTCTATCTCCCTCTCGCCCTCCCTTCACCGCAAAACCCCATTTCCAATTGTGGTTTAGTTGTTTTCTTACTTATCCAAATGTAAAGTGATGTTTTCCATTTTTATTTGATTTTTTGTTACATTTTCTTTTTCTTTTTTATTCTTTTTTAATGAACAGTTTCATTAATTTATTTAGTAGGCATCTGATGTCCTTGTCCAATTTTTCAGTAAGCAGGTGTTTTCTGTGAGTGACTGGTTTCAGTGGTTTGTCATATTATTTTTGACTGCTTTCTTCAGAACCCCTTATTTTAAGTAAATCAAGTTGCTGATTGAAATGTTTTTTGTCATAGATGGGGTAAAATACTCTTGCAGTCTATTCTTATGATCATTTCCTGTTACTTACTGTCATATCATTTCAGGTGAGCATGTAGACAACCACATACGCTGTCTGCCAAACGGCCCGGCATCAAATCAAGGTAATCAGTTCTTTATTTATTCATGTTTCCTTGCATTCGATTTTTTGAAAAATTGATTGGTGATGAATGGGGTTTATTCGCACTGTTCATGTGGCTGCAGCAACTCTGGTCAGTATTCCCCATTTTCACTGCTTCACAAAAACATTTCAATCAGCAATTTGAATTACTTGATATAAGGGGTCCTGAAGAAAGGGGTAAAATAATATGACAAACCATCTGAAACCCGTGGACAATAGAATCTATGGTTTGTACATAGATTTCTCTGCACATTTAGAAATTATTGGATGCAATAAAAGTATTTCATTTAGACTTGCCGCAGACGTATCTTTGCTTTTTGGGAGACATATGAGGGAGCAATACAATTATAATGTACCTCCCCAAGTATCACCATCCCTGATGCAACCATAGGAGCCTTTTAATCTTTTTTGTGCATCCCCGAAGATAGGGTATAGTTCACCAAGGTTGATATAGTCAATAGCTAGATTGAGAGACTATGGTCAACCTCTTTTCTATCCCTTTGCTTAGATAAGCAGCACACCAGCACTATCTAGGGAGAGGTATCAATAGGGGGCGAGTTAGTCCTTACCATAAGAGTGACATCGTGAGGTTGAGGATACTTGAGAAAGTACTCACTATAAATAAGGATTTCCATCCTTGTTATGTTAGAATGTTGGATTATTACAGCTACCAAAGTGTCTGGAATGTTTATCCTGTAAAGATGCAAATCCAGGGTCCCAAAGGAGGGTACAAGTGCACGTTATAAAATATGTTATCAAGGTCTTAGGCCTAGGTAGGGATGTGGTGGTCAGGTAGTTTCATGACATCACAGCATAATTAGAATACACATATAGCTGTGCCACACATCAGGGAATTGTCAGGTTGGGGGCTGTGCAGAAAAACACACATGCAGAGAGGTAGTGTTTAGAGGGAACCTGGGTTAGCGCACGGTATATAAAAGGGCAGGTAGGTAGGGCTTGGTTTCATTATGAAGGTTGAACTGTATTAAGTAGAATTGTTAGCTGCGGCAGGGAGCAAGAGGACGGCCATATTGGAACTGTCCAATGTTGCAAGTTGCAGAGTATCATGGTTTAGCTAAAGGCTATGGTGGTCGTTTTTATTGAACTTCATTTTTATTGTTGGGCAGAAAAGCTCAAGGAGTGAAGGTCAGGATGGAAAGGGATTCCAAAAGGAGTGCAATTATTTGTTGCAGGGAGTATTTTCTCATGGGCATGAAGTTGTTCTTCACACAGCAGGTGCCTTCCCAGATGATAAACTAATAAATACACAGTGATTGTGAAGGACACAGTATGGTGCACAAGGGGCCTCACATCAGGAAGTGCCAATATTGTCGTGCTCTGAAACATTTGTGTATGATCGCGATACAAATGAAATATCATATCATAAAATATTCTTTTTTTTTTCTTAGTTTATTGCAAATGTATAAAAAAACATCAGTTTCACATTTCCAGTTTAAAATAATGTTTATCATGATTCTTAAATGTGTCCTTTTTCTGACGCATTCTTGTTACTGTGTCATTAGTTGCTTGCTAGGAAAGGAATTTTAAAATTTGTTCCAGAATTATAACCAATGCGAATGTAAGTTTTGTGTTTCTTCCTTCGTACATGATATGCCACCATTCTTCCCCGTTCAGCGCCGGTCTGCTCACAATGACTGATCCCATCACTCTTGTTTGCAGTGATCTCAGTGAGGAGTAGAAAAGTGTTAAATGCTGAAGAGTTTCATCCGCACTTTGACAAAATCGACATCTATTATTTTCTAAGAGGTTTTTTCTACAGCGTTCAAGAATCTTCTTTGTTGGAAAAAGATTAAAGTGAAATTTCATGAAGAGTTGGCAATAGCGTTGGCTAGGAAATTTTTCTAGGTACTTTGGCACATTATTGAAAGCTTTGGTTTCACTTGCTATTTTCTTGTATAGCCTATTTTTGTGTCTTTGTTCTTCGGTCTTGATCCGATCTCTCCCCCACAGTCTCCTTTTTACAGACTCAGGGTTAGTTTTTTTAAGTTTCCACAGTGGTGCCAATGCAAGTTAGTAATTTTAAACAATAGTCGTTCCACTCTCTTAGAATTAGTTCTGCTTTATATTCGTTTCCAGATTGAAAAATTATAATTTGGGGAGCGATATTGTCCACTTTTGTTTTTCTATACTTTCAGATAACACTCCAAATGTCTCTGGCATTTATGGAAACTAATCCCAGCTGATGCCTTATGATACCAGTCAGAACACTCCTTGGGAGACACAGAATAGTTCTCCAAAACGCACCCTTCAATGTTGCCCACAAATTCCATTGACAAGACAGTGCACAATCTGCACCATGGATTATTGGTGGTACTACTTTCTGTTTGTGGTACATAATTATCGGCAACAATGAGAATTTACAGACATTTGTGTAAACCATACACCCATGTGCGGTTAATTGCTTATCCTTTTCCTTTATGCTTTGTACCCAGGGTGCATCCTTGCCACTTGCATTAATGTGCATGCCAAGATATCTTGTGGCTTTAACTTGCTTCAGGGTTTCTTTACCCAAGAACCAACACGATTTGTTTCTGTTCTTCTTTCCCTTTAGGTTTTGTAAGGTCAACACCTCGATTTTGTTTACATTGATATTCAGCCCATTGTTCTACATATATCTTTGAAATGCGGTCAACTTCCTCTGCAGTTCTATTGGTATTCGATCTACTATGACTAAGTTGTCTGCGTAGAGCATCCACCCAACTCGATTTCCAATTTGATTTTAGGTGAAAATGAGTTAACGTCCTCCAGCGCATCTCCAATATTCAATATGAAGAGATTAAATAACAAGGATTGTCTTGGCAGGATAGCTCAGGGGCAATGTGCTCGACTTGGAAGCAAGATGACACAGAGCACCACAGGTTCAATCCCCGGGTCCATTCTTAAAAACCTGTGGGTATTAAGTGTGTCATAAATAACCTATCATATCATATGAAGGATGCCAACGGGCATCCCGGTTTAACTTCTCTTTACGTGTCTATCGATTTATATAGGAGGCCAGCTTGAGTTAACCTTATCTTTATTTGTGCTTCTGAGTGAAGGGCTTTAATTGCGACTACTTCCACCAACAGCTTTGTCCTCCACATATCTTGTGTTGAGGGCTTTCACACGTTGCACTCAAAAGCCAGTAGTTTGTTGTCACTATTTTTCATAGATTTAGCATATAGCAACATGATTTTATGTGTTGCTTTTTCTGACATGAAGAAGTAGTTCAGTGTTGACTCTTGAGAACCTCTCCTCCTTGTTGCTTGAGTTGGGATGTCCCCTTGTATGTGGCCATTGAACATGCACATTTCTCTTGCTTCCAGTCCTTCCAGCCAGATCTTGCCTTGCATGATCTTCCAATCAGGTTTCCTACCAAGTTTGGGTTTTTTAACCTTGTCTGCATTCAGACAGTCAATGTTTAAATCACCACATATGATGTTGGTTGGATTTGGTAGAAAGATGTGAAAGTGGTCATTCTGAGTTGTTAATTGGTAGATATACTGAGTTGTGCCCGTAGCTTTATCTTGCCAGTATACATTTATTATCACAATTGTATTTTCACTGGTGTTCACTTTTTGCCCTAAATTCAGTACAATTACCTGTATATATACATTGGGGTTCATGGTCTTTATCACACGGTATATGGTGTTCTTATTTATCAGAGTTAGAAACCCAGACCTGGGTCTCCCCTTTTTGCCCTTAATGGCAGCGTTCAGGAAGGTACCATAACCCTCAGAACAAGATTGTTCAGGTAACCAGGATTCCTGTAAGTATAGGACATCAAATTGGCTAAGCTTATGGTCCTCAGCAAATACATTGACAAATCCCCTGATATTCCATGAGCCAATGCGTGTATAGCTGTCAGCTTGTTGATCCTGGCATTAGCTGTTATTTTTTTGTGCATAGGGCTTCAGCTATCCAATACGACGATTCTGGTGCAGTCCCTTGTGTTTTTGCGGCTGAATTTTTATAAGCTGTTTTAGATCGAGCCGATTTGATCCTCTGTCGTGTCTTTGTTCATCAACAAGCATCTGTTTACTCTATTTCGCAACATTGCTTTAGTACTTTTGTAACTTTTTTCTTGTTCATATGGGCTGATGGAGACTTCACTGTCTAGTGATTCTTTATGGGTCATATCTGGATTTTTTACCACTCCATGTTTGCTTTAAGTAGAGTTATAACGCCTGACATCCAGTTCATTTTCAGGTGTAGGTTCGCTAATATCAAAACCTGGTGGCAATAAGTACTGGGAGGCATTTAATAAAAGGTCACATATTAGATTAGATTGGAGGTGCAGACGGTTGTGTTGTTGCTCTTCAATAAACTCCACCACCGCAATGTCCTCCGACTCTTTTGCACGCAAAGCAGGAATGTGTTTTAAGAAGCGTAGGACGTTCTTGTGGTTTAAGATCAACCCATCTTCCAAAGATGATTGTGATTGTGTTCCAAAAGAATTTAGTATTTGGTACCTATCTTTCTTGCTGATTTTTGCTTTTTGTTGTTGGTTACAGTTGTCTTATCCATGCGGGATCTTAACCCTTTTGTACAGGTCTGAGGTGATTGTTTTTTGTTTGAGATTGTTGACTAATTTCATTTTGCACACTTGCACTGTGGGGAATAATATCCCTCAGGGTTTCTTCTTACCACACGTTTGTATCTGGGTGCAGCTTCTCCTTTTGGCTTCAACTTTCCCTCACGTTTGATTTCAGTTATTTCGCCAGACTTTGATTTCACCTTTCTACTAGAGTTACCTTGCATCTTAGGATGTCAGAGTCTTCCGGTTCATCAATTTATATCACTTGCTCTGTGTTCAAGGGTGTAATATCTCTCATCTGATCCTCTTCATATTCAGCAGCATTTATCTCCTAAGTTGATAAATCGAGTAAGTTCAATGTATCTTCATTCATATCACTTGAAGATGCTACTTTCACAATTTTTGTTATTTGGGTACCGTTTTTCTGTTTGCTCCGACTCAAGGGAACTGATCTTTTCTCGGCTCATATTTCTAATGTTTTGTCAGCTAATGTTTTGTCCACTGTTTTTTCCATTCTTTATATTTGATCTTAAACTCTCCACCTTTTCCTTTAGAAGGGTTTCCTTCTGTTTCGGATGACAGGTCTTTCAGGTTCAGTGAAGATTTCTGTGATCCATTAGATTTCAGTTGTTTTCCTTTTGCATTATTTTTTATTTTATTTTTCTGACCTCCTTTTGGTTCTCTTGGGATAATCTGCAGAGGCTGTGCCTTTCAAATATGGGGAACATGCAACCTAAAATGGATGTAGTTTCTTTTTCTCAACCACACACAGCTCACTAAAGTTGCCCACTAATCCTTCTGCCTCAGCTGAGGTTGAGGGTTTATGGCTTAGATCTCTGTTTTATTGTGTTGTCAACAACATTAATTTTTAGCATTTGAGCATAGGTGGTTTTTCAATAACTTTGATGGACATGATAGGGTGTTGCTCTGTGTTATTAGTCGTCTGAGCAGCCTGACACCTACTTTCTTCACATACTTTATTCAGAAATTATTTCGGATACTTGTGTTTGGGTGCTACAATTTTTTCTTTTTCACTTGGAATGATACATGCAAATTTTGTACTGCCTTCACGCACTTGATATATATTATTGGGATCCTTGTTGACTCTAAGCCAGAGTAGAGCTTCTCGTGCCACCTCAGCCAGAAGTTGCTTGTCTTCGCTAATAGATTTTAGTTGGTCTACCATCACTTTTTGAGCTGTGTTGTTTCCCATTTCATCTTGGTTGATTTTGGTTTTGACGATGCTCATGAATGTTTCTATATGTTTTGAGTGTATCCTGACTGTTAAGGTGTTCTGATCTTTATGGTTGTCATTTATATGCTTATACATCTTGAGGAATAGTGCCAATGATAAAGATATGGCAGACATAATACTAGCATTCAAGTCCTGCAGGGTTTGTAGAGAAGCAGTATTCGTATTTGTATTATTTCTGTGTTGAACAGATCTCTGAATCCTCGGGAACGCTCTCTGCATAATTGAAGAGTCAGAAGACACTTCTTCTGTACTTGCGCTGGACTGTTCAACTGATGCCTTGTTTTTAGCATTGATAACTTGTGATGTTGGCTCAGTGACTTTTTGACTCAGTTTCCACCTCATGTGTGAGCATTCAATGTCTGGTGAATTTTTAGATTCCAGTCTTCACTGTTTGTTTGAGTTACTGCTGCATTTGCACTTTGTGAGAGATTTTCCTTCCAGGTATGAGGATTGGTTCAACCTTTTCACTCGGTTAGTCTCCATTTGGGTTGTTATTTCGGCTATATCAAGTGAGAGTTTGTCTGCCACAGCCAGTGAGTTGCATCTGGAAGTTGAATCAAATCCAGTTTCAGAGTCTTCTTCTTCATGTGATATCGGCCAGTTCTTGTGCAGGTTGTCTTTTTCCTGTGGTGTGTTTTTATTGGTCGTTGATTCCATTCCATAAGTGGAGATGTCGTGGGATCTCCACGTCCCCCCATTATCAGTTTGTTTCCATGCTCTTCTGGGCTGGTCTTCCAATTGTGCTATCAACATGGAATCTCTCACTTTGCTCACCTTGCTCCCCCTCATTCTCTTCAGCCACAAACAACCGTTTCCTTTCCGTGCCATTGATGTTGCTTGCCCATGGATCAATAGTTATGTCATTTTACAACTCTATGAGCAGGGCATTTGCATCACTGTGAGTGCAATCAGGGGATGTGGTTGGTAATGTTGGTGTTGTTGATGTTATCCTTGCAACGTTGCTATGGGTGCCATTCTTGCCTCCATTCCATTGTTTTTGCTACACACAGGCACAGGATAGGAAGCACTCCCAACCAAATGTTCCCCCCTGTCAGTCAATACTCAGAGTGCAGACGATGCCAAGCAATGCCCACTTGGGGTTTCATCGCTTGTTAGGCAGTTCATAGGTAAGTGGTCAGATTGCACTTACCTCCCTTAATGCCTCATCATTTCTTTCACCCACAACTCCATGAGGCCCACTGAAGTCGCTGGAATCACAGCCATGGCTCATTAGCTTCAGCGCCCCCGGTCTCGTCTGTCATCTCGTTTGCAATGGTGCATGCTTCATACGGTTGCCTGTGGCTTCAGGTTCAGCTGAAATACAAAAATACAAATGTTATTATCACGTCCAAGTTACTGCATCGGTTCTTCACTTGGTCGAGTTCCATGTCGGTTCCAAGCTCCCAGGTTCCCCGGGCAACACAGGAAACACTCCACACACTGTGTGACACTCTGCGTCGTGGAGTGGGGTTTTGTTGGTTTTGGCTCCTCCTCCCTTCAGTCAGCATGGCACAGCGAGTCAGGCAAAGCAGACTGTGGGTTTCATATTAGAACACACCAACTAAGTTCATAATGTTTAGACACCTCAGGCAACTGTTTCACCCACACAGGAAGCACTCCACGCACTCTGCGACGCTCTGCGTTGCGGAGTTGGATTTTGTTGGTTTTGTCTCCTCCTCCCTTCTGTCAGCACAGCACAGCGAGTCAGGTGAAGCAGACTTTACGTTTGTGTCAGAACACACCAAGTAAGTTTGTAATGTGTAGAGACCTTAGGCAACAGTTTCCCGGACATAGGAAACATTCCACACACTCTGTAACACATACAGGTCAGATGGGAGCAACAGCAGCTTCACTGACCACAGGGGAAGGAATTGTTTTCTCATAGCAGGCTAGCACACACTTTTTGCCATGCATCTGTTCATTGGAGAAGATAATATTAGATCCTGTCTAGAGTTGGCAACATGTTTCAACATGACAGGTGGCGAGTGTGCAAGTACAGGGGGCAAGGGGATAAGGGATCCAATCTGGGCTAGGGATTGCAGTTTTCTGGGGAAAGCAACAGTGGTTTGCCCTCACTTATTTCTACTGATGAGGTCATTGATGCTTCCGTGTGGTATGCTATTGTCTGATGCTGTCCCCAACATAACGGCCCAATCAGCACCTACATTCAATTCACTTGCACTACAAATGATGCCAACCAATCAGGATGTCATGTTTTAACTGACTATTGCATTATGTAATGTTCAAGGGGTAGTATGTTTATTTTCCACAAGAAAGGAAACCACCAGTTAGATGTTTCAATGTTTATTTTATGGCCTTGATTTCGAGTGACCAATGAACATATTAGAATTATACTAATTGTTGCGAGTTCCCACTTTAAAAGGTGTAGCATGGAAGTACAATGTTGAGAAATGTGTTCCCAGTTCAGTTCCATAACCCAAGTAAGAGCTGTCTGTTTTTTCTCCTAGCTGATGCTTTTTAATAAATCTTGTTTTTTCTTGCAACTCGTACGCTCCATTTTTGACTATTTTGGATTACTTCTTGGAATACTTGGGTGATGGCATCTATATGTTTGGAGGCCGCAATGAGATCTCCCATTTCCTGTCCAGGCTGGGGGCTCCCTGTCGCACGACTTGGGGGCGTGGCTCTTTGGAGGTTTTGCACTTGGCAAGTTTCCCAAAGGCCTGCTTAATCCCGTGGGCAGACTGTGATCCTGGTGGTGCAGTCAGTTGAAAGGAGAGACTTAGCGTCGAGGGGACTCAGAGGTTCTATAGAACTTGAGTGTACTAGGGAATCAAAAGACAACATTGTGCATGTTTTTGTTGCTTAATTGGTTATTGGTTACTCTACTCTATTGGTTAATAGAGTATATTGAAAACAATCTCTGTTGTGGGCAAAGACAGTCACTGTCTAGTGCTTTTAGAGTTTTTGATGAGCTATTGAAGGGAACTCCTCCATTAGAAGGAAAGATGATGTCAAAAGCAGGATATAATTGTGAATTGGTTTTAGAGTTCCTCTTAGGTGAGGAGAAGAAGTGCTGTGTAGAGGTAGAATTGTATTGTTTTGTTGGCACAATGAGTGGGCTAAGAGGATATTTTATGTGTATATAGTAGTGAGTTTTGTTTTTGTGTAGTTGAGGTGATTCATGATTGTAGGAGTAAAGTGGATTTGTTGTAGTGTGCAGGATTGCATGAGAGTTGTTACAGTGGTGTGGGAATAAATATGTTGGAGTGAGTGAGGACTAATTGGGTTTGTCTAAGAAGTTAGAAAGACATGTGGTGACCAGAGGACGGGGTATGAGTGGTGGCACCATGAAATGAAAAACCGGTTGACAATTGGAGGTTTTCAAAATTGGTTTTGGGAGTTGGGGACTTTTGTAATACCACTGAGGTGTTTCCAAATTGGGTTAGTACAGTGCCACTGAGGCATGGGGATAAAGGACCCTGTTTGAACAATGTCAGTGAACATGCTGCAGGGGAGGATGGGATTCAATGGTATAATGTGAACTCTGTTAGAACACTTGTGCAGTAAATCGCCACAGTATAGATACTAAAATAAAGAACCACATAGTGCAGGGCACGGCATGAAACATTTTTATTCTTGGCTCATAGACGGTACCTTTGAAAGGAATACTGCAGAGAACATGCGATTCCGCTAATGACGACTGTCAAGTAGAGGAGGATGAGTTTGAGTAGGCTGCAGGAGAAAATTTGATATTTCGGGGTAATAATAGCAATAAGGAAATGGGTAAAAGGTGAAGAGAGAGGGAAAAAAGGGAAGAGAGAGATAGAGTTAGAGAGAGAGGTACAGAGATTGGTCCAAACAATTTAGGAAGCGGCAAACCAGGATAGCAGTAGAAATTAGCACAAAGGGGGACAAAAAATCCCAGCCACAGAAGCAGTTCCACCTATTACCGAAAGGCAAAGGAGGCCACAGTATGTAACATAGCCAAATACGGATGTGGAACATTTAAGAAACAGCTTCCTATCCCTCACAGCAGGGGCAGGCAAATGGATATATGCACTCACGAAAGAGACAGCAGGGATTACCTGAGCTATAGGTGACATGAAACATGTGTTCGACCTCTTTAATGGGCGAGCAGGCAGATGGAATTTGGAAACAGGCAGAATATGACGGGGCAACATTGAACAGTAATGCCCATGGTGGTGCATCATACAATATCTGTAGAGCACACATATGGAAAGTGTTAAGGGGCATGTACCCAGACAGTTCAGACATTCTATTTTAGCACACATTATGAGACCAGATGAGGACCCTGCACTATACATACAGTGGATTCAGGAGATGTGAAGGTTGGAGCCATGAAATAGGAACTTTCTCATTGTCTTTCATATATTATCAAAGGGTCTCCCCACAGACATGCAGGCCGAGTTGGGGAAGGTGGTAGAAATTGAGACAAAAGGATGTGCCAAAATACAAGTGCACAAGGTGCACACTTGTAGAACGAAGAAGGAGAAGGAGAGAAACACTGCAGAGCATACAGTAAAGGTAAAAGTACAACTACAACATAAATACGCTAAATTCAACATGGAAGGGGCAGTTCATACAGCGGGTAGTGTATTATCCACAGGGGGAGGGAATGTCCAGCAGGGAGGGTATTACATGCAAGGGTATTATCTGCAAAGGAGGTAAAGTCCCCAGGGTGGATATTTCGCACAAGGAGGGTATTTTCCACAAGAAAGGAAAAACCTCCAGAGAAGGAGGGGATTTGTATATGGAGGGCAAGATCAGGATTTGGAGGTCTGAGTTTTATTTGTGCAAAGCTGGGACACTCTGCATGAGAATGTAGGAGCCAACCCCAAGCACTGTATGGCAAGGATGGACCCCCAGCATATCAAACTCATACCTATAACAGATACAAGCCCCACATTTACAGGTGTAGCCCTCAACAATGCAAGTACAGATAAAAAAAACATCCCTGCAAATGTTAAACCCTGAACACAGCAGGTTGCCTAGTACCAAATGTTCCCCAAACACTATCCAACAAGAGCAGTTGCCCCAATACCCACAACAGAACACCCTCCAAGCACATTAACATTGACAATCATCGGCCCAACAATAGGGCAATGATTTGTTACCCATGAATGCAGTACTAGTATACACAGGAATGACAGTGTTCGGGAGAAGCCCTTTTCCATTCCTAGGGGCATCCATGACCTACCAATCGGACAGCCCACAGAGAGCTCTGACATGCCAGTCCTTTCAGTAACTGCAGACCCAGAAGAGGAGCCAGAGTTTGCAGTGAAGATAGGCAACATGGAATTTTCATTTTTGGTCGACACAGTGTTACCAAGTCCTGTATTAGGAAGGGAATGTCTCCCCTGTCCAACAAAGTAATGGACATGCAACATTTTTCTGGGGCTGTTAAAGCAGTTCCTTTTACTGAATATGTACCTCATACCATAGGTACCAAAGAAATTGTAACACCCTTGCTGTACTCACGAGAAACACCAATCAACATATTAGGCAGGGACATTATGAGCAAACTGAACATGAGCATTTGGTTTTCAGAAAATTGTATCACATCTCCCACTCCAGGCATCTATCACACACAGATCACAGCACTGATACAAGCATTCTGCACAAACAGCACTTTGCAAGGTTCTTCCCACTACCCGGAGTTATTCCTTTTTTAAGTAAAGGTATTGTTAGGATGGGTGCCAAGGATTAAGGACCAAACATTTTGATTACCGGCCAAATTATTTTTCAGACCATTATGGTAAAAGGAAGTAGCATCATGTACCACTATCATCATCCACTTAAAGGCAGCACGCACAAAGAAAGACATGGCAGTTTTGCAGGGCACAGACAACAAAGGTATTGGATTGTGCACTGTTTATGCATTGACCCAACACAACGATTAAGAGACTTGACAGATGAATAGCTCTTTACAGATGATGATCACACTGGGGAAATGGTGTTTAAAATATGCATACCATGTCAGCTGGTTGTTGAACACTGAGAGGTTCCGCAAAAAAATATTTATCACAGAAGCAGTGTCAGCACACTTACGAGACCATTTAAACAAGGTGCCCAGAGAAATATGGACCAGTGGCCCCCATGATGCTGGCCTGCTGAAGGTAGTAGGACGGTCCACATCCAGCTGAACAAGGGGCAATTTTGCCCTGTGTAAAAGCGGACAAGGGAATTTATGAAACAATCTTGGCTCAGTGGCGATGAGGCATTTTTAGCATTTGTGAATCCCCATGTAACACGGTCATATATCCTATAAAGAAAGCAAAAGGGGCATCTTGGTGGATGATTCAGCAGCTCCAACCTTTAAATAACAAAGTGGAGGCAGAGTTTCCGGTGGTGCCTAATCCAGCCACCATTTTGTGTAACATTCCCCACAGGAGCAAGGTATTTCACAGTAAAAGTCTTAAATAATGCAATTTTCTTGATTCCATTGCACGCAGACTCACAGTATCTCACCGTTTTTACCTCTTCAGAACCAGGTTCCAGCACACTTGGGCTACTAGCCCTCTCTGGAGCTCTTTTCAACATCTGCAACTCTCTCTCTATTTTTCTATCTGGCCTGACTTACTTTGTAGGGCACACCATGGATGTTCTGATCTCATCAGACCTCCCCCTCTCCAATCCTCTCATCACTCCTCTCTCTTGAAGTGACTACTTTCTTCTTTACTCCCACCTTTCACTCTCTACCCCTCAGGTTAAGCCGACCCCAGCACTGCCACCCACCTTCTTGGTCATCCGGCCCATGAACCTTGTGTCAGTGGAGGCTTTTGCAGCTACTTTCTCTCCTCCTCCTACAACTTTGGCTGACTCATACTCTGACACAGCCCATTCCAACCTTCATCTCTCTATCTCTAAAACCCTTGATGTCCTCATCTCTGTCATGAGGATCCGTTTGAAGCCCACATCCAAGTGCAACTCTTCGTACGATTCTGACATTACCACCCTTACGCATAAGTGTAGGGTGACTGAGAGGAAGTGGAGGGCATCAAGCGCACCATCTGACAAACTGGCCTGCTGCCTGCTCCAAACGCAATACAGATTCTCTGTCCTCTCGAAGAAGAGAGCCTACATCAAAATCTGCATCTCAACAGCCTCTAACAACTCAGCTAAACTTTTCAATATCTGCTATGAGCTGGCCAATCCTGTTACAGTCTCTACATCTGTTCCCTCGCAGGCCCTTTAAATTGCTCTTGCATCTCAATTCACCACCAAAACTCAGGACATCCTGTCCACCCTCTCTACCACTACCTCATCTTCCTCCCCCCCTCTACCACCTCAGGCCCCTCTTAGGCTGTTTCTCCTATTCCTATCTCTTCCTTTCCCCTGTTCATCCTGACAAGGTTTCTAAAGAAGTCTGATCTATGAAAGTTTCCAGAACCATCAAGGACCACATCAACACCCTTGCTCCAGCCTTGGCCAATTTCTGCAATCACTCTGTTGCCACTGGAACCTTTTAAGCACTCCAATGTGCACTCCCAATCTCCATCACTCCTTCTCTGGGCAAAATCCTGGAAATACTGCCCATCTCCCAGCTTAATATACATACTGAATCTGTTGGTTGTCTCCACAACCACCAGTCTGGCTTCAGAGCAGCCAGAAGCATGGGAACTGCTCTCCTGAACACCCATAAAGACTGGCTCTCTAATCTTGACTCTAACCTTGCTTCTGTCCTCATTCTCCTTGATCATTCCTCTGTTTTCAACACGATCAACCACGCCTTCCTGCTCAATCGCCTCTGTGACAACCAGGGTATCTCTGGTCAGGCCCTGGCCTGGTTGACCTCCTTTCTCACAGACCGACCCCTCCAGGACCAACTTGGGTCTTTCCTCTCTTATATCTCTTTTTCTTCTTGTGTTGTTCGCCAGGGGTCTAACCGCTCTCCGTGTTTTTTCAACCACTATCTGGCACCTCTTGCCCACCGCATCGTGACCTTCTGCTCTGTCAGTGTTACACCCAGCTCTCCTTCAGGCTTCCCTCATCCAATTCTGCTCCTTCTCTCATACCAGACTGACTGTCCGCAATTTAGCAATGGTTTGCCTCCAATTATCTCTGCCATAATGCCAGTAAAACTGAAATCCTCCTAATTGGGAGACCTGCTCCCTCTTTTCCTCTCTCACTCTGGCGGCCCACCCTAGGTCTCTACCTGCTCCTTCCTGTGAGGTTAAGAACCTTGGGGTCATCTTCGACTCCACCCTCTCCTTCTCTCCTCACCTTTCTGATGTCTCTAAGAAGTCAAACTATTTGCTGCACCTCCTCAGAGATATTCTTCCTTTTCTCACTTTCCCCCAGAAGCTCTCTGTCTCCAGAGCTCGGGTCTTCTCTAGGCTTGACTACTGTAACAGCCTCTTTCTAAACCTACCTCCCTCTACTCTTCTCCCTTTACAACTTATCTAGGGATCGTTTCTCTCCAGCTCTGAAATTTCTCCACTGGCTCCCCGTGGCTGCAAGGATCAAGCTCAAGACCTTCTGCATCATCCACAAGGTTTTCTGGGGCTGAGGCCCGTACTACCTCCAACTTTCTCTTCCTGAGCATTTTCCTTCTCAAGCCCTCTGCTCATCCACCTCCAACTCTCTCAGGGTCAGACTATTTTCCAAGCAGAGAGTGGGCGGTATATCTCTTTTCTCAGCTGGGGCCTTCCTCTGGAACAGCCTCCCTGCCACTCTCAAACTTGAGCAGGACCACCTCCGGTTCCGGAAGCAACTCAAGACCTTTCTTTTCGCTTCCACTTTCTTTCTCCCTCTTCCCTGCTGATTCCCTGACTGGTCAGCACACTGGTCACCTGGCCACCCACCAAACTTCAGGCCCAGGCTCCTGCATGCCCAGTTGCCCTTGTCCTGCCTCCAGGCCTCCCTGTGCTTACGGGTCTGTATCTGCAACCCTACAGTCCCCCGTTTCTCTGTGCTTATGAGCCACTTACCGGCAGCACGTAGGAGCTACCAGCACTTTCCCTTCCCCTCCGCCCCTGGCACTCCCACCCCTCACTCCCCCATACCTGCATGACCTGAATGAAACAAGGCCTAATAAGATTGTTTGTTTTGTCCTCTCTCTTCCTCGCTTCCTTGTCTTGTTGCGTCTACAAACACATTTGTACAGGCGTATTATAAATTACTTATCGTACCATATTATACATCATCTATATTTCTTGTGGAGCCAGTGCAGGAAGGGAGCTAAATCCACAACTGTACTACCTACCAGGACACGCTGGATGATCTCACCACAGTTAAATAAAATTCCTTAGAGGGAGGAGAGATACTTTTTCACTGACAGTTCATCAAAGATCGATCAGAACTCTGGTTATCGACACATGGGCAGCTGTAGTGCGTTATGAGGAAGGGGAGTTTGAGGTCATGTCAAATCTAAGACAGTCCAAACACTATTCTGCATGCGCAGTAGAACTGGTCACATTAATAACAACAATAGAAATATTAAAATTATGTTGTGTTACCATATATTCGGATTCAGCATATGTCACATTCACAGTGCACTCAGGGGTGGGGAAACATGATGGCATACCGGAGCAACATGCAGGCTTACTTTCCAGAATAATAGAGGTACTCCCCCTTCCCTCAGCATGAGGCATGTATGAAAAGTTCAGCGCACACCAAAGCTACACACTTAATTTCCTGGGGTAATTGATGCAGCAGACACAGCAGCTAATGAAGCAGAATACTTGCTACACATTACAGAACAAATTACCATGTTCAAAAACATTTCATGGCAACAAGTAACTCTCACAGACCCGTATAATTCTCTGCCTATGGCCCAGATAAAAGAGCTACATGGACACGCCATGCAGCGAGTAGGGTACCTATGGACAAAGAGAAGGTGCTCCTTACTGCCTATAGATTTACAATGAAGACAGAACAGTACAGGGAAGCTCATAATGCACCGAGTTGCTTACTTTTAACCTGGATGAATTGCATTACCCAGCACACATATCCAAAGAGTGTATTGCAGCAGAGCTTCAGGAAGAGTGGTTTGTTCAAAATTTACCAGAACATGTGGTGGAATTCATCAACAACTGTGTGACCTGCTAGCAGTGCACGGACAGACAAACACTCAAAAGAAGAAAAAAACAACCCTGCCACACCCCTCAGGGACATTCTGACATTTATATATTGACTTTGTAGATATAAAAACCTGGCTCTCCATAAAGTTGATTAAGACCATCAAATGCTGTGGAGACCTGCTGACAAATATTCAATGAGATACCAAGCAATGACACTGAAAGCAAGTATTAAGTCACCAATAAGGTCACTCTAAATGGAGCAATCGCAAACCCGTAATTGAAATCCAGAATAGTGGGCTTGTAAGAAAAAACCTCCACTGCAGGAACTCACTTCTCCTATCACTATGCACACTCTCTACACCAAAACACAATAGAGTGCAGCTACATCCCTCAAGCACTTTGGCCTAGCTGCTCACATACGAACAATACTCCATGAACAACTCAACATGCTGCTAGAACGCAGCTATACCCCAAGATATTCACTTAGAGGAAAACTCCCCATTAGGAATGGCCATACAAAAATAACATAATACTGCAGATAACTAATATCCCTGAAAAGTATACAGATGCAAGGGTGAGTTGCCAGAATACCTGGACTTTCAGCCTAAAGGAATATTAAAAATTAATTTTGTGTACCCTTATGATTCAAGTGAGACAGTGTGCTGTTATCAAGAGAGTTGTATAACATTTGATTTAAGTGGAAATGAAATGGAAAATCAGCCCATTGAAATGGAAGCTGACATGACAAAACATTTAAAAGTGGCAGCTTTACAAAGAGACAGCCACACAGCTAGAGGAAAGCACCAAGATTCCACTACCAGAACATTTTCTGGAATTTTCCAAAATGGTAGAAGAGCAGATCTCCTTAGCGGATGTGTGTGACAACGATGAGGATAGAAAGAATTGAGGAAGATATTTATGGAATTTAAAGATGTATTTGCAAAAGATGCCTATGATTGCGGGTTAACTAATTTACATGTGGCCACACTTCCGGAAGGGTGTAGCAGAAGTCTAGTATTTGTACGCCAGTATAGACTACCGCTGGCATGTTTAGAATCATTGGCAGAGATTATTAAAAATGTAGAGTCGCGAGGAATCATCAGGCCTATCCATAGCACATCCAACACGCCCATTTTAGGTGTGTTAAAGCCAAATGGCCAATGGCGGCATTGTGCAGATTTGAGGGAGTTAAATAAAAGAGTACCAGTGTCCAGATGGCCACTGTCATTCATTGATCAGGGCCTAGCTCAGGTACATGGTTCAAAAGTGTTAACCACATTAGCTCTCACCTCTGGATATTGGTGCGTGCCATTGGCAGAGGAGATACAGAATTTATTTTCATTTACATTTGACAGGACTCAATACGCATGGGTTAGAACTCTGTTTGGGTACGTTAATAATGGGAGTGAATTTGGAATATTTTTGAGGAAGGCCATGCCTGATGCAGCGGAAAGAGGAACCATAGTTTATGTGGATGATGTCCTGATAAAAAATGAAAGCTTAAAAAACCATTTTGATGAAATAAGGCATGTGCTTGGCCAATTGCAGAAAGCAGGTGCCAAAGTGTCTTTAGAAAAAGCAGAATGATGCAAGAAAAAAGTGAATTTTCTAGGCCGTGAAGTAACTGAACATGAACTAAATCCACAAAAGAAGAAAATAGAGGCCATACAAAAACTAAAAGACCCTAAAAATGTAAAAGGGGTGAAAAGTTTATTAGGAATGACAGGCTATAAAAGAAAGTTCATTGAAAATTATGCTGAAATCACTCAACCATTTTCTAAACTGCTAAAACTAAATACGCCCTGGAAATGGGAGAAAGAGCAGTCTGAGGCAGTAGACAAATTGAAGGAATGTCTTGTAAAGGCACCATGTTTAGCATATCCCATAAAGGACAGGGATTTCTTTATAGAAATAGGTTTCTCTGAACATTGTATGTCAGCAGTGTTATCACAAAAACATGATGTGAATCACAAAACCACTGCCTATGCAAGTAGAGCATTTTCCCAAGTTGAAATGAAATTCAATGAATGTGAAAAGGCCCTATTAACCACTGTGTGGGCACTACAACATTTACGCCCCATTGTTCAAGGAGAAAAGGTGATTATTGAAACAAATCATCAACCTTTGCAATTCTTGGAGAGTAAAGGAATTAGGTCAGGCAATCTAGCGCAGTCCAGAATCACTTCATGGACGCTAGCATTACAAGGTTTTCCTGTAGAAGTGAGATATGGCCAAAATAAAAAGAGCCCAATTGCTCAAAGTTTAGCAGATTTACACGACTGTGCAGCTGAACAAGCATCAAACGAAATGGAAATAGAACCTAATTTACAGGAGTTTGAACAATCACCACACAAAGCTTTTGATGAAAAAACATGCAAGGACTTGCCAACGGTATATGTCGATGGTTGTGCTTTTCACATTGAAAATGACAGTAATAAACAATTAGTGTCAGGAATAGGAAATGTCTGGTTGAAATGTGAAGGTATCCCCAGCATAGGGATGAGAATTGGAGCTAGGAGCAGTCAAGTAGCGTTGACAGCCATTTTTAAAGCAATTGCTACTGCAATTGATAATAAATTCAGTGAAATTGTCCTGGTGACTGATTCTGACTATGCGCGAAACAGCTTTGATGAATATCTACCTAGCTGGAAAGCGAGAGGCATGATTACATACAACAAAAAGCCACTTAAACATGGAAAAATGATACAAGCCATAGACAAATTAGTGTCAGAAAATAATTTGACAATATACTGGAGAAAAATTTGTGGGCATTTAAAAACTCCAGGAGAGGATAAAGAGGGGAATGATAAGGCAGACCACCTGGCTAAAATTGGGGCTGTGATGGGAGAATTGCTACCTATTGAACATTTACTGGGTGAAATACAGATTGATGCAGTAACACGTTCTAAAGCACCAAAGGAGACAGAACAATCAGTGGTACAATGGAGTTACAACACCCGAGACCAAGATTTGATTGAGGCACAAAAGAATGATCGAATTTTGGGAATCTATTATAACCATTTGATAGATCCTGGACAAAACCCTTTAACAGAAGATGATTGTGTGGGAAAAGAGGAATTGAGGGTGCTATTAAAGAATAAAAAATGAATTAGACTACAGGATGGACTCATGGTTAGAGAGTCCATAACAGGACAGATACAATGGGTGGTACCCCTTTCATTCAGAGGGCTATTGCTACAACATGCACATGATGCCATAACTGCAGGCCACAGAGGTTCACAAAAAACATTAAAAGATTATGCCTATTGGCCACATATGTCCCAAGATGTGGAATTGTATACTAGAGGATGTCTAGTATGTGCCCAATTAAACCTGCTTCACCAATGCACAGAGATCCACTAATGAAAAGAGGCCTAACCCTTCCATGGTCAGATTTGCAAATAGACTATGTAGGGCCTTTAAAAAGGTCGAGCAGAGGAAACCGTTATATTTTGAGCGTGGTATGTTTGATGTCGAAGTGGATTGAATGTATTCCTGCACCAAATAGTAGTCTGCAAACAGCAGCCACATTGCTAGTGAATCATGTGTTCTCAAGGTTTGGGTTGCCACAAAGAATTGAGTCAGACAGAGGAAGTCATTTCACAAGTGCTCTAATGAGCAAGGTATGGCAAATACTGGGTGTGAAAAGGAAACTACATATCGCACATATCGGGCGGTTTCTTCAGGTGGAGTTGAATGGGGTAATAGGTCTGTTGTGGACATTTTAAAGAAATTTGTAGCTGAAGCAGGTTCCAGCTGGGATTTACGTTTACCTTTGGTTTTGATGGCAATCAGATCAGCTCCTGCCAAAGAAACAGGTATTAGCCCATATGCGGTCTTGACAGGTAGGAAAATGGTGTTGCCGCAACACCTGCTATACAGAACACATGAGCAAACACTTCTAAGCGCATCTACAGTACATGAATACATTGATGAGCTGAGGAAGCATTTACAACATGCATTTGCTTTCGTACAGAGATATCTGGAAAGGGCTGCTGACGGTGCTAAAACATATTATGATAAAAAAGTAAACAGTAAAGGAATATTGTGTAGGGGATCAGGTGTATAAATTCCATTTTGGAAAAAGTAAACAGAAAAATTACGAATTCCTAGCAGCCTGGCAGGAGCCATTCCAAATTATAGATAAAGTCTCTCCTGTAGATTACACATTTTTAAAGACTGAAGGTGAAACAGCAACAGAACAATTTGTGCATGTAAACCAAATCAAGCCATGTCATCCAAGACATGAGATAAAAAATCTGGAGCGTGTAGAAACAGATAAAGTCCCTTGAACACAAAAAGGTAAAATAAATGGGTACAGTCAGGAGGCAGTGACAGAGAAGTTAAATAAAGATGGTTGATTATAATGGCACATAAACACTGTAATATATGTAAATATATATATAATATAAAAAAGAAGCTGAAGTTTATGGAGTCGGTGTGCAGAATGAAAATGCATTAAATATTGAATGTTGTTTTATGTATGCTTGTTCTTTATAACCTGTGCTTAATTTCAGAAGGCGAAAGAAAAAGGGTGAAATGTTTTACAAAGCATGTTTTATTTTTGGCAAAAGGGTGAAGTTAGTATTGTGCTATATTCTTAATCTGTTTCTTTTCTATTTGATTTAGAATATTAACATATTTGTACCGGAGGTCAAGGGAGACGATGGAGTCCTGGAGTCCCCTGGATGAAGATCGAATGATGCCTGCCTCCGGGTGGAGGTGAAGACAAAATAACCGGAATGCCAAAGAAAAGATGACTTCTATAAAAAAGGATCCAAGAGTACCAAGATGGAAGAACACCCGAATGAACCAAATGATGTGACATTGCTGGTCGGGACATATCAGAGGCAGACAAGTGTCCTGGCGTATGGAGTGCCACGTATTTATTATGTTAATTAATTATTTTAATCTGTTATGTTAATTCTTTGTTTTAGTTATTTGTTTTATCTTATTGTTTTTGATTGACTTCAAGTATAAAATTGAAGCACTGGACTATGGACACTCCCATTGGGAAGGAACATATGGACCCAAAGATGAATTTTGATATTATGTTGATTGGATAGTTGTTTTTTCAAGTTTTTCGTTTTTGCATGTGAATATTCCTTTTGTTGGATTGCTACATTCTAAAAGAAGGAAGGGAGCAAGTTGATTTTCCTCTAATTATGGCTTGGACTGCCAAATTCTCAGAAAAAAAGGAGGGAGTATGTAAGAGTACTTAGCATTATTTTTATGCAGCATCACTGCATGGGTTTGGTGCATTGCTATAATGCGGTACAGCAAGGCATGTGTTGCCAGTGTGACATGGACATGTAAATGAAAACAGGCTATTCAGTCAAAAACGGTTTCTACATCTAAAATGCAAATGATTTTTTTTCACAGTTAAAAGCATATTTTTTTTTCTCCACCTGAAATTCCTCTGTTGCAGGAGACACATTTGAGGATTAATGAACTAACCTCATTAACAATACTAACGATTCTAACTCATTAATAATATAATGTGTTCTCCAGTGCGAAATGAGATGGAAAATGACAGGCTCTGAAAGTCATTTTAAACGGGCATCCACATTTTTTTTTTCTTTGCTTCTATCTGTGCTCTGTCCACAGTATTTGCAGAAAGCAAAGACTCGAATAAGCAGGAGATCAGTTTGGTTACAGTTGCAATTGTATAAGCCAAGCCATTGTTAAAGAGAAGGAGGGTAGGACATGATAGAATTTCATTGGTTGAACTCGTTTGGCAGGCTGTAACAGAGCTTTGCTACTGAATCTCGGGGAAGAAGAGAGGAAAAGACATTTTACACAGCTGGGAGTAAGACCTGGCTGGTGGCTGGGGATTTTCCTGATTGAAAAAGCAGATCCCAGTGCACTGCTGCAGAGACTGGGAATTCCAGTCAATAAGCCCTGGTTTGAGTGACGGCAGATGCTCGTCCTTGCTGGGGTGATTTAAGAAGAATTCATTGAACCACTTCCAGAAGGTTACCAGCCTACGAATTTCACATGCTGGACAGGCCTGGCAATTATATTACAGAGTGTGGGGGCAGTGTGTATGTGTGCGAAACTATTCAGTCTGCGTGGAAGAGGGAACTCCAGTGTTTTATCAGCATGTCTAATGTTGCGAATTGAATATGTTCTCGCCACTCTCTTCTCATTTTGTTACAGATAAGGTTGTTACTGTGCAATTTCCATTTATTTCTGTAAAAAGAGTAAGATCATGTTGAAATTAAATTTTTTATAATACACAAAAAATATCTGAAAGCAGACGGATAGTGTGTTTAATTTTCTCTTTTATTTGTGCATCTACCATTACAGTACTGATAATATGGGGAGAGGTTTAGACAGTGCAATTGTCATTTTTATCAATAATCACCTTTTCTCCCTGAACAATAGGGCGGAAATGTTGTAGCGCCCACACAGTGGTTAATACGGCCTTTTCACATTCATTGAATTTCATTTCAACTTGGTAAAATGCCTTACTTGCATAGGCAATGGTTTTGTGATTCACATCATGTTTTTGTGATAACATACAATGTTCAGAGAAACCTATTTCTATAAAGAAATCTCTATCCTTTATGGGGTATGCTAAACATGGTGCCGTTACAAGACATTCCTTCAATTTGGCTACTGCCTCAGACTGCTCTTTCTCCCATATCCAGGCCGTATTTAGTTTTAGCAGTTTAGTCAATGGTTGTGTGATTTCAGCATAATTTTCAATGAACTTTCTGTTATAGCCTGTCATTCCTAATACACTTTTCACCCCTTTCACATTTTTAGGGTCTTTTAGTTTTTGTATGGCCTCTATTTTCTTCTTTTGTGGATTTAGTCCATGTTCAGTTACTTCATGGCCTAGAAAATTCACTTTTTTCCTGCACCATTGTGCTTTTTGTAAAGACACTTTGGTGCCTGCTTTCTGCAATTGGCCAAGCACATGCCTTATTTCATAAAAATGTTTTTTTAAGCTTTCATTTTTTATCAGGACATCATCCACATAAACTATGGTTCCTCTTTCCGCTGCATCAGGCATGGCCTTCCTCAAAAATATTCCAAATTCACTCCCAATATTAACGTACCTGAATTAGTTCTAACCCATGCGTATTGAGTCCTGTCAAATGTAAAGGAAAATAAATTCTGTATCTCCTCTACCAATGGCACGCACCAATATCCAGAGGTGAGATCTAATGTGGTAAACACTTTTGAACCATGTACTTGAGCTAGGCCCTGATCAATGAATGGCAGTGGCCATCTGGACACTGGTACTCTTTTATTTAACTCCCTCAAATCTGCACAAAGCCGCCATTGACCATTTGGTTTTAACACACCTAAAATGGGCGTTTTGGATGTGCTATGGATAGGCATGATGATTCCTCGCGATTCTAAATTTTTAATAATCTCTGCCAATGATTCTAAACATGCCAGCGGTAGTCTATACTGGCGTACAAATACTGGACTTCTGCTACACCCTTCCGGAAGTGTGGCCACATGTAAATTAGTTAACCCGCAATCATAGGCATCTTTTGCAAATACATCTTTAAATTCCATAAATATCTTCCTCAATTTGTTTCTATCCTCATCGTTGTCACATGCATCTGCTAAGGACATCTGCTCTTCTACCATTTTGGAAAATTCCGGAAAATGTTCTGGTAGTGGAATCTTGGTGCTTTCCCCTAGCTGTGTGGCTGTGTCTCTTTTTAAAGCTGTCACTTTTAAATATTTTGTCATGTCAGCTTCCATTTCAAGGGGCTGATTTACCATTTCATTTGCACTTTAATCAAATGTTATACAACTCTCTTGATAACAGCACACTGTCTCACTTGAATCATAAGGGTACACAGAATGAATTTTAAATATTCCTTTGGGCTGAGAGTCCAGGTATTCTGGCTACTCACCCTTGGCATCTAAATACTTATCGGGATATTTCCAATCACCAAGTTATTTAGATCTGCAGTATAATGTGATTTTTGTATGGCCATTCCTAATGGGGAGTTTTCCTCTAAGTGAATATCTTGACAACCCTTATTATTTACCATAATTCTTACAGGCCCTTCATCAATATCTACCAATGGAATGTATTCATAATCCAGGCCTTGCTGTTTTATGGATTCATTCAGGCACACAAATGCATCAGATTCTTTCATCCGCTGTCCATTTTTGCATTTCAGTGTTATTGCAAACTGTTTTTTAAATGCAGGAATAATAGTATCTTTCCTCATTTGTAGTTCGATTGCATAAGGAACCAGTTGTGCACAATGATAAGCCCTTCTTTTGTCTTCAAATTCAGGTGCCGGCCCACCTAGACGTGACCATATTTTTTGATTAAGGAAATCTAACACCATACACATTCTGTGCATGATGTCATTGCCCATGTAAAAATAATTTTGTGCTCCACTAACTATCCATACATTATGATAAATTGTTTTCTGCCCAATGCTAATTTTAAGCATGCATCTGCCTGCAATTCGGTTTTCAAAGTCTGGACTGTCCAACCCAGAAACATATTGGTTTTTAATCCTACATTTCGGGATTTCCTCCCTCTCCATTATTTTTTGCAACAATTTCTCATTAATGAAGCTCCTCTCCTGTTCAAGTGCTAAAGTGGCTTTTATTGTTTTAAAACAGTCATTTATACCAACATGAACCCATGGTTGCTCATCTTCCATGTGTATTTCAGCAAGAGTGGTAATGTGTTTTTCTGAATCTGCTTTAGGAGTCATATTTTGTTTGCATATCTTTTCTTTTAAATAAAAACGTAATGTGTGCTCATCTATGGCTGTCTGCCAATTTTTCCTTTGGGTCCAAGTATATTTGTACAGGTAGTTTTTCATTGTCGCTCTGCATTTTGTCTTGACACATTAATATAACAGTGACACTAGGTATGCAACTATTCTGGAGATATACCTCCACAGCATCATTTGTTTTGGCAACAGTGTGACATTCATTTATGTTGCTGTTTTGTGATTTTAGTTTCTTAGGTCTCAATGGTTTTTTGGTTAAGGACCACAGCACTCCATTCACCCCATCTATGAGAGGAGACAATCTTTTCAGGCAATCTGTCCCCATCAGAAATGGAATTTCACAAATAGATGTGATCAATACCTCTTGTTTCATTCTGTGTTTTCCTATTTTTATGTCAACCTCAGTTACACCTATGATGGGCACCTCCTCCCCATTAAAGTTATGCACTGGACCTTGATTTTCCATCACTGTGATCTGATTCTGTGGGGATCTTCCTTCATTGATACTCTTTACCAGCTCCTTGGACATAATTGTGGCCTGTGCGCAATTGTCAATCATTGCAAATGTTTGGCATTTTTCTTCTACAGTGATGGGAGCATAATACCTGTCCTCAACTTCCTCTAATACACATAAGAAGTGTGAATTCTTATTGATTTCAGGACTCACCTTTCTCAGGCCTTTTTCACTTTTCACATTTCTGCGCGAGAGAATTTATTCATTTCTCCATGTTCAGAGGTTTTTTGGAGTGTGGTCACTGTTCGCCTATCCATCCAGGTATCATCAGAGGCCACATTAAAACCCTCCAACTGAACATGTGTAACAACATCATTCAGCAATCTTTCATTGTTTAATTCTGTGCATTTGTGATCATTTAGTGTGGTACCAGCCCTTTCAGCCTCTTCAAAAATATGTGGCTCAAAGAATTCTTCAGGTGATTGGCATGTACCCTCCTTTGAAGTATTTCCTTTTTCTGCCTGTGTTTTGTCATTGTTTTGACTGCCCAGGGAAGAAATCAATCCCCACTTACTCCCTGTTTACTGGTATTCCCCATGCATGAGTCATTTTTTTAAATCTGTCTCTGTTCTCTTGGAGTTTCAGGTTTTCTTATTTCATTTGTACAAATCTCCAATGTTTGATTTAGCTCTAGGTTAAACCGTACCTCCCTTTTCGAAGTATTTGCACTTTCTGTTACATGTTCATTTACTGGCATTTTCACTTTTCAATCATTAGACTTCTCAGAGTCATTATGCGAAATTACATCAGAGCAATCTGTCTTTTCGGCTCTGTAGGTATCATAAGTACTTAGTCACTTTTCAGAAGACGCCCCCCGGTCATCGCTATGGCCATCAGCCCCCTCCTTTGATTACTGTTTTTGTGCTGTACAAAGCTTCCCTATTTGTTCAGCTAACATTTTCACTTGGGCCTCAAGGCACTGGAACCTTTCCATCTCTCTAGAATCCTCCCTCTGTGGCCTAGATCGATATTGGTTGCTTTCTCCCTGATTGGATCTATTCTGATACCTCTCAGGTGAGTGATTTCTATTGGGATAGTTTCTGAACTCTTGATTCATTTGTGGAGGGGAGCGGGGTGCACCCATCCTTTGGTTGTAGTCCCCTGGTGGGGAATCATTGTACTGACGTGGAGTATAATTCATGTTCTGTCTCATGTCCTGTCTCTCATGTTGTGGGTACTGGCCCCTATGTTGATTCCCATTATCAGCAAATCGATCCACATATCGGGGTCTATCCTGATTACCATATATCATGGTGTTGGGATCAAATTTGCTCTGTGTCCCCAATGTCTGGTAGGGACCATCATTTCTTTGATCTTGATTTTGTCTCTGATTATAGTTCATACCTGACATATCAGGCCGATAGCCTGCCCGGGGCCTATCTCCTAAATACCTAGGACTGATGTAGCTCTCCCTATTACTAGGATCATGTGATTGAAACATTGGTGCAGAGTGTGATGACCTTTGTTGATTAACCCTTTGTTCAGGTGCCAAATTATTTTTACCTGGACTTTGAGCAGACTCAAGGGACATTTTGGCTGACCTGATTTCCATCACTGTTGCTGAGGGTTCTTTAGATTTAGGTCTAGTATCTTTCATTTTATCACTTTCTCTACCCTGACAATAGAGTACCTCATATAGTTTTGTGCTTTGATGCACAATCCACTCAAGGGGACATGTCATGATCAAAGGCAGTTTTAAATTCATTAGAATTGGGGTCAAAAGATACATCAAAGCGAGAAAATGCTCTTTTTAAGTCTTGTAAAAACTGGCGAGGGGATGTATTAGGCCCAGCAGTAAGTGTGTAAGCAACTTTCTTTGCCTCCTGTAATGACTGGACAGGGGAAAAATTACGCCTAATTTCTTTTTCAAACTCCACCTATGTCATATTCTGCTGTTCATTTAATCCCCTTATGATGCTGGCCGTCGGAGCATCTAAAGTTAAATGGAAATATTGTCTGTACTGTTCCTTAGGTATCTGGAGTGCTTTAAAAATGTCATGAACCACTTCTAAGTGATCCTCAATGCAGCATTCCCCTCCTTTTTTAAATGGTTTGATCAGAGCTTTAATAGATTTCATTATTTTTATGGGGCTACTTGTTGCAATGCATGGAATTGCACTACTTGGTGACTCAATCCTGGTTCCAGGTGTATGAGATTGGTGGCTTCCCCCAATGGGAGTATGAAATCCCCCAAGGGCGCTGCAACCAAGTTCAGCCACCGGCCCAGTCACTGGAGCACTAGCTCTTTGGGCAGAACTAGAATTCACCTCCACTCCATTGAATGTAGTACACTGCCGCCTCTCCTGGGACCTGGGAATGCACATTTGTTGTTCTAAGTCTTTGCACTTTTTAAGGAGCCTGCGTGCTTTATTTTGCAGATAGTTATTTTCATCAATCATTTTATTTATTACCTCCTGCATGTCGCACATTTGCATTTGGCATTCATTGAATTCTTTCTTTCTCTTGTCTCTTTCTTGAATCATTTTAACCATTTCTTGCTCTTCACCTTGGAGATCACTTTCTTTTTCAAAATTTTCTTTTTGTAAAATCTGCATTTCTCAAACAATCTCATCTTTATCCTGTCTAATGTGATCCACTAAGGCTTTTAAGTGTACCAATTCTTGCTCACTGTCTTCAAACTGTTCCTTGCTTTTGGACAACTGAATATCAAAATCTCTGCATTTTAATTGCATGTCTTTCTTACATCCTTCTAATTCTGTTCTTAACATCTCCTCTTTTTTACTTGCCCCATCTAAGTCAGTCTTTAACCTGTTAATTAGCAGGGTATCATTTTCTTGCATTCGCAGGGACCTGTTCAAAATAACCATATTTTGGCACATAACCGTATTAAACAGTCTTTCTCTGCACTTTTATCGGCTGCATTCAATAACCTTGTAAGGCAGACCTGAATTATGCTGCCTTCTGCAAAAATATTGTCTAGTTTTTCTTTCTGCACCTCACCCTGAATGCAGTCATGCCATTCTGAGGTACTGTTTGATGACCACGTCCCATGTGCAAACAACTTTGCCTCTAAATATTGCACTAGGTCTGAGAATGTGGTTTCCCTTTGTGACATTCTGAAATTCGTTTTGTTGACACACTGTTATTATGAAATGGGTTCCCTTTAATGTACAGATGACAGTGTGAGACACACTTGCCACGCCCAGTAGGTGCTCTATGATCACTTTCCCGGCCTGTAACGCACCATAAATATGTAGGGTATTTTGTATAGATTTGGGGCCTAGCGGTATTTTCTTACCACCAAAATGAAAATAATTCAGTAATAATCACTCTTTGCATTCAGATTAGATTTGGTATATAGTACTACAGTATACATACATTATTTCAGCACACTGATACATTTAGCGGTATACGTTATGTTGGTATGCGTTATTGCGTTATTGGTGGTATTTCTGGTGAGCATAATTCTTTTGTATATCCAGAACCCCTTATTTTTGCTTAGTTTGTTCGTGTGATCACTAGAGAGGCCTCAAGCTTACATTTCAGAAACACCACATTTTCAATTGGAGTGCCACCATGGGCTGTCCTCACTGACTTATCTACGGCAGCGAGCTAACATGTGGTATTCATCACCAACTTATCTACATCGGAAAACTATGTCCAGGGCCTCTCTTTCTGCTGACTCATGTACCTCCAGCAGCAATCTGTTTCATTATGTTATTATTATGTTCCGTTCAGAAAACATACACTTATATACTGAATGGAATCATGCACACAGCTACCGCTAAGTCTTATTTTTAGCGAGCTTAAAAATGACAATTGCACTGTGTAAACCTCTCCCCATATTATCAGTACTGTAATGGTAGCTTCACAAATAAAAGAGAAAAATAAAACACACTATCCGTCTGCTTTCAGATATTTGTTTGTGTATTATAAAGAATTGCATTTCAACACGATCTTACTCTTTTTACAGAAATAAATGGAAATTGCACAGTAACAACCTTATCTGTAACAAAATGAGAAGAGAGCGGCGAGAACATATTCAATTTGCAACATTAAACCTGATGATAAAACACTGGAGTTCCCTCTTCCATGCTGACTGAATAGTTTCACACACATACGCACTGCCCCCACACTCTGTAATATAATTACCAGGCCTGTCCAGCATGTGAAATTTGTCGGCTGGTCGCCTTCTGGAAGTGGTTCAATGAATTCTTCTAAAATCACCCCAACAAGGATGAGCATCTGCCGTCACTCAAACCGGGGCTTATTGACTGGAATTCCCAGTCTCTGAAGCAGTGCACTGGGATCTGCTTTTTCAATCAGGAAAATCCCCAGCCACCAGCCAGGTCTTTCTCCCAGCTGTGTAAAATGTCTTCTCCTCTCTTCTTCCCCGAGATTCATTAGCAAAGCTCTGTTACAGCCTGCCAAACGAGTTCAACCAATGAAATTCTATAATGTCCTACCCTCCTTCTCTTTAACAATGGCTTGGCTCATACAATTGCAACTGTAACCAAACTGATTTCCTGCTTATTCAAGTCTTTGCTTCCTGCAAATACTGTGGACAGAGCACAGATAGAAGCAAAGAAAAAAAATCTGGATGCACGTTTAAAATGACTTTCAGAGCCTGTCTTTTTCCATCTCATTTTGCACTGGAGAACACATTATATTATTAATGAGTTAGAATCGTTAGTATTGTTAATGAGGTTAGTTCATTAATCCTCAAATGTGTCTCCTGCAACAGAGGAATTTCAGGTGAGAAAAAAAATATGCTTTTGACTGTGAAAAAAACATATTTGCATTTTATATGTAGAAATCGTTTTTGACTGAATAGCCTGTTTTCATTTACATGTCCATGTCACACTGGCAACACATGCCTTGCTGTACCACATTATAGCAATGCACCAAACCCATGCAGTGGTGCTGCATGAAACAAAATGCTAAATACTCTTACAGCTTGTAAGAAAAAAACCTCCACTCCAGGAACTCACCTCTCCTATCACTATGCTCACTCTCTACACCAAAACACAATAGAGTGCACCCCTCAATCACTTTGGCCTAGCTGCTCACATACGAACAATACTCCATGAACACCTCAACATGCTGCTAGAACGCAGCTATAGCCCACGAATAATCGGCCTAGCTGCATAGATAAGCGTCCTACACAGGCCTTATGCAGAAAGAATCCAGTGTCAGTGACCAAACTCCAGACTACACACATTCAACTGATCTCAATACCACCACACCTAATGCTAGGATGCAGCTACCATCAGGCAATCACATTAGCTTCGCACATAATCAGTGCACCTATGCACCCTATGAAAACCTGCTCTCTCGACTGACCTGTACTATGCTCCCCAAAGGGTGTTCAACCCACTAGCACATTGAGGGCATACCAGATATGTAGAGCACTATATAAATGCCAAATAACATAACATATGATTACCAGGTGTAGCAGCTTTCGCTATTTGATTGTTGTGGTGTGCCCATTCCGTTGGCTTGTGGCAGGACCCTGTGCCCATGCTGATGGCAAAGCAGCAGCTACATTTCTAATGCATGATGTTTTCCCTTGGTGGGGTGTTTGTGAGGTGTTGAGGTCCTACATTTTTACAACAACCTTTTCAAAGAGATAACTTCCCTATTGGTCATGAAACACAAATTATACTCTACTTACCACCCTGAGACCAATGGAGTAGTAGAGCGCCTCAACATGTTGCTTAAAGAACGCCTTGCAAAGAGGTGTCTGTACAGCTTGCCGCTTGCATTGTTTGACAGCATTACCAGCATGGATCTGATTACCACCTCCTTCTGCACAAGACTGTTACAGGCAGGAGATTGCAAGCACCACTCACTCCTATGCATACAATGTTGGATGCTCACAGCTCTGTTGAGGTTTTGGTGGAGACGTTTCGGGGGTATCT
>PGSH02002030.1:0-18219 GCA_002915635.3 Ambystoma mexicanum
ATGAATTATATTGTGCGTTTTGAGGTTCGATAACAGAATTGTCTTTTGATGGTTAATTAGTCCTTGTTTCCTGGAGCTATTACCACCTAATGGTATCCCAATGTTATGATACAACAAACAGTGCAGAGAGGCAAGGGCTCAATGCTAAATTCTATATTTATTGTCTCTGGAGGATAGCTCAGGGTCTTGGAAGCAAGACGACATGGACCAACACAGGTTCGATCCCCGGGTCCGTGCTTAGAAACCTCTGGGTATTAAGTGTATTATAAATAACATACATCATATATCTAATCTCATGGTCAAATGGTTATTTATATAGCACTTTCTGCAAAGCGCTGTACGTAGAACATATTTATCACAATTATCATCAAACTTAAGTTGGTACTCCTTTATCGACCATGAAAGGCTGAGTTGGCCTAGCCAGGATTCGAACCTGCAATCTATAGATCACGCACAGATCGCAGCAACGAGTGCTCAACCAGCTGAGCTAACTTATTGGCTAACATCCTTCAGAAGTCGGGTAACTGAATATCGAATGAGGTATAATAATCACAGTGCCTAGATGTTGGACGAACCATGTATGAAGCGCTGTATAAAGTTAAATACCGATCTGGATTATCACAGGGACAGGTTTTGCTGAGTTTCTATTTTAATTAGAAATGTAATTTTCATTTGTTATTTTTTTTAACAGCGCTTCCACTTTCTGGAGAGTCAGGCTTTGGATGTTTTAATTGTAGTCATGAAGATTTGCAAGGTTAGAACACCTGTGATTGGTGTAATGACAATCACTCACCCTTGAACAATGACTCTGCTGCCACTGACCATTTATAGTAATGTACCCGATTGACTGCAAGGTTGAATGGATGTAAACTAGACATGCATAGACATCATTTTACACACTGTTTTTATAATTAGAGTGTTCATTAAATTATAAGTGTAAAAATGATCTGCCTCTGCATGATTATGCACACAGCCCAAGAACTCGGAAAAATACAATTGTGCAATACTGGTTTGCTTTCACTGGAAAAAGCATAATTTGTTAAAAAATATTAACTCTCAATTGCAAGTTTTCCATTTGATTAATTTTACAATACTAAAATGCTAGGAAAATAAATATGCACAGTGCTTCCATTTGCAACAAACAACACAGCAGAAGCAGAATGGAAAGAAACCATTCCTTTTGTCACAGTGTGCAGTTTCTTTTTTTGAAAGGCTTCGGATAAATACTTTCTGTTTCAGAGACTTTTATACATGGCTTGCAATTACCTCCATGCAGATAAAAATCAAAAGAAGCGATCTGGTTTCTGTCAAGTAACCTGACCTTTGCACTGCCCTCTGCTCTAATCTTGTGTGTAAAAGTACACAAGAAAATAATAAAGCTGTCGTATTTACAAGATTTTCATATGTAAAACTGCCTGGTACACACCTTATCTGGAGGCCTGCTCGTTATGAGAGTGTCATGGTTGACTGTGTCAAATGCTGCCGATAGGTCTAGGAGTATCAAGGCAGTGCTGTTGTCCGAGTCTGCATTGATTTTTAGATCTTCCCATATTGAGAGTAGAACTGATTCCGTTCCTCTCAATGGTCTGAAGCCAATTGTGCCTGGTCTAGTAGGCCGTGCTCTTGGGTTGCTTTGTATATGTACGTTTCGAGCAGCTTGCCTGTATACGGATATTGGAGATGGGTCTGTAGTTAGAGAGGTCCTCTATGTTTCCCGCTGTATCTTTGAGTAGTGGCCTAATGTATGCAGTTTTGAAGGCTTGTGGCACTTTGCCAGTTGCGATGGAATGGTTGAGGACGTTCCTGTGGTATTCCATGGGCCTTCCTTGTTTGAGGATCAATTTGTATATGTCTGGTGGGCAGGGGTCTTTGGGGACCCTGAGTTATTGCTTTCATTCACCAGTTTGACAAATGTCTCCACTGATATTTCTGGAAAGCTTCGTAGTTTGTTTGGGTGCTCCTCCCGGGTGTAGGTTGGGGTCGTGGTCAGATCAGACGGTCTGCTTTGTATGGTTTGTTGGATGTTGGTGATTTTGTTTTTGAAGTGGTCTGCAAGGTCGTTGCAGAGTTTTGTGGACAGGAGTTGGTGTGTTGTTGCATCCCGGAGGGTTTTTGATTTCGTTTATGATTTTGAAGTGCTCTTTTTGGGTGTTTGGTGCTTCGAAGATTCGGTTGTCATTGTGTTTCCTCTTTGCTTTTTGTATTTCCTTTTTGTAAGCCCGGTAGTCTTGTAGGAATTTCAGTTTGTTCGCCGCGTCGTTTTGTTTTCTCCAATTAAGTTCTAGTCTTCGGTTTTTTCTTTTCATGGTGCTAAGTAGTGGGGTGAACCATTTTGCCATTGACCGTTTATTGGAAGAAGCAAAGGGTTTTTCTTTGGCGATGTTGTCTATAGTAGTTAAAATACAGGAATGCAGCAGGGTTAACTTTTTGTCCAGGTCATCTTCTTCCATGAATGTTGGGTGTGGTTTGTTTAGCTCCAGGAGTTCATGCAGGTTGGAGTTTTTGATGGTTCTCCAATTTCTTTTCATGGTTTTCGTTGTTTTGTCCGGTTGATTGATTGTTAGCGTGGTCATTTTGATTACGAAGGGGATGATGAGGTGGTCGCTCCAGGGTATTTGAATTGGGGGTGCCGTGGTGAGGAGTAGTTTGTTAGCGAAGATTGCGTCAAGTGTATGCCCTGCCGAGTGGGTTGCTCCTTTGACTAGTTGTTGTAGGTTCATTGCTGCTAGTTGGCTGGTTAGCGATTTTTGTATGGTCGTGCTTTCTCCTTCAAACCAGATGTTGAAGTCTCCTAGGACTATCAGGTGATTGTGTTTGATGGCTAGGACGGTGATTGCTTCTGTGAAGGAGTCTACGAAGGTTGCATCATACGTTGGTGGTCTATATATTAGTACGAATTTCAAGTTTGTTTTGGGTGTTACTGCTAGACGTATGATTAGGGATTTGCATTTATCGATGATTAGTGGGTCTTCCAGTTTGATATCCAGGTGTTCCTTGTGAATGATTGCCAGCCCTCCCCCTCTCTTGGTTTTTCTGTTTGATTGGACGCATTTGAAGTATTCAGGCAAGCAGTTGTTGAGGGTGATCTTGTAGTTGTCGTCTAGCCAAGTTTCTGTTACAAATAGGATGTCGATCCCTCCGTCGCAGAGCAGATCGTATATCTCAGTGGCATGTTTGGCCATTGATCTTGCATTGATGAGGTTGCAGTGGATCTTTTTGGTGTGGTTTTGCTTGTTGGTTGTTCCTTGTCTTGGTTTGTGGTTGTTTGGTTGCGGTGCATCATTGTTAGCGTTGATTGGGGTGGATGAGGATCAGCGAAGGCTGTATCTTCATTGTAGGAGGGCGTATGAGGATCAGCGGAAGCTGCATCTTCATTGAAGCGGTCTGCTAGATTGAAAGCTTGGCTGTTCAGTGGTGTTGCTTCTCCGTTTGTGCTGGTTAGGTGAAGGTCCGTGAAGGCTTCTTCTTCGTTGAATTGGTCAGTTAGGTTCATGTTTGGGTTGTTGGTTATAAGATCTTCGTCGTCGTTATGTCCGGAATGGCGCGGGTGTTGAGGGTGTCCTTCTGTTCTTGTGATGTATGGGGTGATGGGGTCGGACTCTAGCCACCTTCTTCTTGGGTGTTCCCGTCTTTTTTCTGGTTGTCTCGGGATGTTCTTTGTCTGTCTTGATGTCTCTGTGTCGTTGGGGTATCCTGGTTCTGGGGTTGTTGCGAGGTATGGTGTGAGATATAAGGAATTTTCCCTTTGGAATTTTGTTCTGGTTGTTTTGGTTTTTGGTGTTGTGTTTCCTCCATTTGAGGTTGTTGCTTTGGTGGTAGTTTGGATTTGTGTGCCTGTGTCCAGTGCGGCCTTGTCTTGTGCTCTTTCTTGGCATCCCTTTCTGGTTCGGGGCATTTTGGTGCTCAGTGCGGAGGTGCCGGTTGAGTGGTTGGCTGCTGTGTCTTGTGATGGGAGTGCTGGTATTTCTTCTTGTGTTGGTAGCCTTGGGTGCTTTTGTGCCGTCTGTTCTTCCGGTGGGTCCGTTTGTGTATCCTCCAAGCACTGTCTGATGGTGTTTTGGTGCTGGGGTACTGTCGTCAGGGGTGTAGGTCAAAGTTCAGTGCTGTCTATGTAGGTCTCTCGGAAGGGGTGAGGGCGGTCGAACTATTCTATCACGGTCTGGTCCTCACTAGGAGTATGTTAAGGTGGTTAGGCTAAGTTTGTGCTTGAGACTAATTCTGACTATGTTCTAGAGTCTCGTGTGGTGGGGGGACCCTGAGGAGTATTGTAATCCTTATGATTCAAACATTTCGGAGCAGAGTCCCTGTTAAGTTTGGGAGACCTGTATAGTGGGAGAGAGGCCTATCACAGTAATCTGAATAGCGCAAGATTCCATTTGGGGCTAGAACCCCTGCTAAATTTGGGAGACCTGTATAGTGGGAGAGAGGCCTATCAATGCAATCTAAATATCATACAATACAGTTTGGGAACAGTGCCCCTGATAAAAATTTGGGAGACCTGCACGCTGGAAGAGAGGGCCCCCAATGCAATCCGAATGCCACACAATACAGCCTGGGAGCAGAACCCCTGATAATTTTGCGAGACCTGTATAGTGGGAGAGAGGCCCACCAGTGTAATCTGAATGTCATACATCTATCAAAGTGATCTGAATGTCATACAATGCAATTTTGGGATAGAACCCCTAGTAATTTTGGGAGACCTGCACAGTGGGAGGGAGGCCCATCAATGCAATCTGAACACCACGCAGTACAACCTGGGGACAGAACCCATGATGAACTTGGGGGACCTGTATAGTGGGAGAGAGGTCCGACAACGCAATCCGAACGTCACACAATGCAACTTTGGGGACAGAACCCCTGCTAAATCAGGGAGACCTGCACAGCGGGAGAGAAACCCACCAATGCAGTCCGAACGTCACACAATGCAATTTTGGGTTCAGAACCCCGCCAAGTTTGGGAGACCTGTATAGTGGGAGAGAGGCCTATCAATGCAGTCTGAATCTGATACAGTACAGTTTGGGAAATAGAACCCCTGTACTTTAGGAGACTGTATAGTGGGAGAGGCCTATCACTGCGATCTGAATATCATACAATACAATTTGGGAGTGGAACCCCTGATACATTTTGGAGACTTGTATAGTGGGAGAGAGGCCTATTAATGCAATCTGAATATCATACAATACAACTTGGGGACAGAACCCCTGATAAGTTCGGGAGACCTGTATAGTGGGAGAGAGGACCATCAATCCAATCCGGACATCATGCAATACAACTTGGGGACAGAACCCTTGATGAACTTGGGGGACCTGTATAGTAACCCCTAATCATTTGGGAGACCTGTTTAGTGGGGGGAGGCCTATCCATGCAATCTGAATATCATGTAATACGATTTGGGAGTCGAATCCCTGCTAGATTTGGGAGACCTGTATAGTGGGAGAGAGGCCTATCAATGCAATCTGAATTTCATACAATACAATTTGGGAGTAGAACCCCTGATACATTTTGGAGACCTGTATAGTGGGAGAGAGGCCTATCAATGCAATCTGAATGTCATACTATGCAGTTTGGGGACAGAACCCCTGATCAATTTGAGGGACCTGTATACTATGCAGTTTGGGGACAGAACCCCTGGTCAATTTGGGGGACCTGTATAGTGGGGGAGAGACCTATAAGTGCAATCTGAATATCATACCATACAATTTGGGAGCAGAGACCCTGCTAAATTTGGGAGACCTGTGTATTGGGAGAGAGGCCTATCAATGCAATCTGAATATCATACAATACAGTTTGTGGACAAAACCTCTGATAGATTTGGCAGACCTGTATAGTGGGAGAGAGGCCTATCAATGCAATCGGAATGTCATACGATTCAATATACGATTTAATTTCGGAAAGGAAACCCTCCTAAATTTGGGAGACCTGTTTATTGGGGGGAGGCCTATCAATGCAATCTGAATGTCATACAATACAATTTGGGAACAGAAACTCTGCCAGATTTGGGAGACCTGTGTATTGGGAGAGAGGCCTATCTATGCGATCTGAATATCATACAATACAATTTGGGAACAGAAATCCTGATACATTTTGGAGACCTGTCTAGTGGGGGAGAGGCCTATCAATGCAATCTGAATATCTTGTAATACAATTTGGGAACAGAAACTCTGATGAATTTTGGAACTGTTTTATATCGGTTTAAGTGGCTAGGATTATAGGGTAGAGTGGTTGATCTACTCCTAACCCAGGCCACTCCTACCTTACTGGTCCTTGTAGTTGATGGTTGACGGCTGGCACATGCCTTCCCCTGTGGACTCCTGCCGACACTCCCTGGATCCTCCTCTGTTGGGGCCGCCCTTGGCGTTGGGGCCTTTAGCCGCAGGGGCTACCGGGCAGAGGGCTGCACTGGGAAGACCAGTGAAGAAGGCTTCCCAGTGAGGGAAGCAGGGGGCGGGGGAGAGGGTCAGCGGGCAGCAACGGCGCGTGGAATGGGCACAGAAAGTAGATGCTATGGGCCCAGGAGGCTCTCTGGAAGCGGCCGCACTTACCTGCCTCTGGGATGGGTCGCGGGGCGAGACGGAAGGGAAAACAGGAAGGGGGTGCGGGTGGGGAAGGACTACTGCGGGTTAGGAAGGGGCCTCAGGGCCCACACAGATGTTGCTGAGGCACGGTTGTATGAGGGCACGGCACTCACGTGCTTCTGGACCAAATCTAGGTGTCACATGGAGCAAAGCTCCAGTCAGGGCTCGGGGGCAGATGGGAGGCAGGGGGGCTGGGGTCCAGGAAGGGGGAGCTGGGAGGGAAGTGGCGAGCAGGAGAGGGAAGCGGGCCTGTGGGCAAAATCACAAAGCGAGGGGCTAGATGGGAGGCCTCACCTGTGTGCAGCCGGGAGAAAAAGTGGCACACAGAGGCGGCTCGCAGCGGGACTAGGTCCCAGCTGGAGTGTGGATGTAAGGTAGCCAATCAGGGGCTATGGGTGGGACGCAGGCGGGGAGAAACAAGGAAGGGACACGGGCACGAAGGAAGCGCCAGAGAGCTTTATTACACAATTATATGGGAAGAACACACCAAAAAGCGAGGGGCTAGATGGGGGGCCTCACTTGTGCACAGCCGGGAGCATACAATGTAATCTGGACACAAAACCCTACTAGATTTGAGAGACCTGTTTAGTGGGAGAGAGACCTATCAATGCATTTTAAATATCATACAGTGCAATTTGGAGACAGAACCCCTGCTAAATTTGAGAGACCTGTATAGTGGGAGAGAGGCCTATCGATGCATTCTAGATATTACTTAATGCAATCTGGACATAGAAGCCCTGCTAGATTTGAGAGACAGGCCTATCAATGCAATCTGAGTATCACACAATGCGATTTGGAGACAGAACCCCTGCTACGCTTGAGAGACCTGTATAGTGGGAGAGAGGCCTATCAATGCAATCTAAATATCATACAATGCAATCTGGACACAAAACCCAACTAGATTTGAGAGACCTGTATAGGTCTATACAGAGGAGAGGGGGGTCTGTGCCTAGCCAGTCAGATTGGTACAGTATTAAATAATGATTACATTTGAGGGTGAGGGAGAGAGAGATGCAGTGGGGAGTAGTCACCTTGTTTGCAATGGGTTTGGTAAGTGGCTCGGAATCTAAGGTAGAGTAGTTGCTCTACTCCTGACCCAGGCCACTCCTACCTTACTGGTCCTTGTAGTTGATGGTTGATGGCTGGCCACTGGCTTCCCCTGCTGACACTTCTTGGAGCTGGCTCTGTTGGAGCCGCCCCTTGGCCTTAGGGCACTTAGCCGCAGGGCTGCACTTAAAAAATATATGGAAACAAGGCCCGGGAGGGTCCTTGTGCTAATCACACTCACCTGGGCTGCCTGGGTGAAATTGGGTGCTCGCAGGCTGTGTTGGGAGCAAGGCTAGGCACCGAGAGTGCAACAGCCAATCAGGGGCGAGGGGGCGGGCTCAGAGGCGGGATGTGGATTCGGGGCAAACGGGGAAGATGCACTGCACGCGGGCGCTGGGGGACCCAACAGACTTAAAAAATATATGGAAACAAGGCCCGGGAGGGTCCTTGTGCTAACCACACTCACCTGGGCTGCCTGGGTGAAATTGGGCGCTCGCAGACTGTGTTGGGAGCAAGGCTAGGCACAGAGAGTGCAACAGCCAATCAGAGGCAAGGGGGCGGGCTCAGAGGCGGGATTTGTCATGGGGACTGCTTATCTCCGTGCCCTCTCCATTGCAGCGCCGTAAATTCGGCACTGGCAGATGGCTTCACGCCTCTTTGCACCTGCTGGAGGTTTCTTCTTCTGCCCTTGCAATTTGGATGGCCTTGTCGAGGGTCACCTCCTTTGCTTGGATGAACTTGTCCTGCACTTTCTTGGAGTTTGTGTGAATGACCAGTATGTCGCAGATGACTTGTTCTGCGTCTTCGCTGGATAATTTGTTGTCCATGTATAGGGCAGGAGCAGTGCTCACAGTTGCAGTCAGGGTCATCCCAGTTACTTCACTGGAGGCAGGGTGTGCACATGGATGGCACGCTTTAGGCTTCCAGGGCACCCATGAGGCCTCCTATGACATTGGACTTACGCTCCTGGAAGCCAGGCTCCATAGCCTTTGTGAGCTGTTATTTAGAAGTCTACTTATCAGGAGCAGCGCTGGAGCGGACCGCTTCCCAGGTGCTACGCCAACGTTCTTCTCGGAGCGGGGTCCTCGCAATCTCGTTGGCCCCGAGATCTCGCAGGACCGTGCTCCTGAGGTCTTGCAACGTCTCCACAACATGCTGAGCGCTGAGAGCGAATCACCAAAGTATGCGCCGGAAAATGATCATGAGACGAGCATGCAGACATTTTGATACGCGTTCAGTGATCTGCGTCCCGCGTAGAGGTGTTAAACATGCAGAGCGCTGAGACATTACTGGAGAACTGGTGCAGGAACATTATAATCATTAGGTATGGCATTTGGCATGGCAATTGTACTAGCAGTGGGCTCGGAGGCAGTACTGAGAACTGGCGTAGGAGCCTTGGAATCATTAGGTATGGCATTTGGCATGGCAATCGTGTTAGCAGTGGGCTTGTAGGCACTACTGAGAATTGGTGCAGTAGCATTGCAATCATTAGGCACAGGAGCATTACAATCATTAGGTATGCATTTGTTCAGGCAAGTTTACTAGCAGTGGGCTTGCAGGCTGTACTGAGAACTGGCGCAGGAGCTTTGCAATCATTAGGTATGGCAATTGTGCTAGCAGGGGGCTCGCAGGTAGTACTGAGAACTGGTGCAAGAGCCTTGCAATCATTAGGCATAGGAGCATTACAATCATTAGGTATGGCTTTTGGCATGGCAATTGTACTAGCAGTGGGCTCGGAGGCAGTACTGAGAACTGGCGTAGGAGCCTTGGAATCATTAGGTATGGCATTTGGTATGGCATTTGGCATGGCAATCGTGTTAGCAGTGGGCTTGTAGGCACTACTGAGAATTGGTGCAGTAGCATTGCAATCATTAGGCACAGGAGCATTACAATCATTAGGTATGCATTTGTCATGGCAAGTTTACTAGCAGTGGGCTTGCAGGCTGTACTGAGAACTACAGGAGCATTACAATCATTGGGTAGGCATTTGGCATGGCAGTTGTATTAGCAGTGGACTCGCAGGCAGTAATGAGAACTGTTTCAGGAGCATTGCAATCATTAGCTATGCCATTTGGCATGACAGTTGTACATGCGTGAACACAGCACCCCTCCCTGTATATACAGTACACAGCACCACTTCACATCTGTGTGCACATGCGTCACTCACTCCCTGTGTAGAGTCCGAGGACCATGCGTGAACACAGCACCCCTCCCTGTATATACAGTACACAGCACCACTTCACACCTGTGAGCACACGGGTCACTCACTCCCTGTGTACTGTCCGGGGACCATGCGTAAGACCAGCACCCCTCCCTGTATATACATAACACAGCAGCACTTCACAGCTGAGCACACACCAACATGCGCATTGTAACCCTACAGATTACTAGCCAGGCTCTCTGTGGAGATAGAATCCTCTGCACATGCGCGGAGTGTCTTCAGCAACTAACCAGGCCGGATGCAGAGAAACGACTTATCTGCACATGCACGGTGCAAACCACATCATACTATCCAGGTTCATTTTCTGCATTCACTCATGATCTTCCGAGAAGGTAATGTGCATTGTGTACCTTCAGCCAGGCTTCCTGCTGTAAACTGCTTCTTTGCACATGCATACTGTAACCCTACATTACAATCATTAGGCACAGCATTTGGCATGGCAATTGTGCAAGCAGTGGGCTCAGAGGCAGTACTGAGAACTGGTGCAGGAGCCTTGCAATCATTAGGCACAGGAGCATTACAATCATTAGGTATGGCATTTGTCATGGCAATTGTGCTAGCAGTAGGCTTGCAGGCAGTACTGAGAACTGGTGCAGGAGCATTACAATCATTAGGCACAGCATTTGGCATGGCAATTGTGCAAGCAGTGGGCTCAGAGGCAGTACTGAGAACTGGTGCAGGAGCTTGGCAATCATTAGGTAGGCCTTTGGCCTAGCATTTGTACTAGCAGTGGGCTCGCAGGCAGTACTGAGAACTGGTGCAGGAGCTTTGCAATCTTTAGGTAGGCATTTGGCATGGCAATTGTACTAGCCGTGGGCTCGCAGGAAGTATTGAGAACTGGTGCAGGAGCCTTACAATCATTAGGCACCAGAAGCATTACAATCATTAGGTAGGCATTTGTCATGGCATTTGTGCTAGCAGTGGGCTCGCAGGCAGTACTGAGAACTGGTACAGGAGCATGGCAATCATTGGGTAGGCATTTGGCATGGCAATTGTACTTGCAGTGGGCTCGCAGGCAGTACTGAGAACTGGTGCAGGAGCCTTGCAATCATTAGGCACAGGAGCATTACAATCGTTAGGTATGGCATTTGGCATGGCAATTGTGCTAGCATTGGGCTCACGGGCAGTACTGGGAACTGGTGCAGGAGCTTTGCAATCATTAGGAAGGCATTTGGCATGGCAATTGTACTAGCAGTGGACTCGCAGGCAGCACTGAGAACTGGTGCAGGAGCATTACAATCATTAGGCACAGCATTTGGCATGGCAATTGTGCAAGCAGTGGGCTCAGAGGCAGTACTGAGAACTGGTGCAGGAGCCTTGCAATCATTAGGCACAGGAGCATTACAATCATTAGGTATGGCATTTGTCATGGCAATTGTGCTAGCAGTGGGCTCGCAGGCAGTACTGAGAACTGGTACAGGAGCATGGCAATCATTGGATAGGCATTTGGCATGGCAATTGTACTTGCAGTGGGCTCGCAGGCAGTACTGAGAACTGGTGCAGGAGCCTTGCAATCATTAGGCACAGGAGCATTACAATCGTTAGGTATGGCATTTGGCATGGCAATTGTGCTAGCAGTGGGCTCGCAGGCAGTACTGGGAACTGGTGCAGGAGCTTTGCAATCATTAGGAAGGCATTTGGCATGGCAATTGTACTAGCAGTGGACTCGCAGGCAGCACTGAGAACTGGTGCAGGAGCATTACAATCATTAGGCACAGCATTTGGCATGGCAATTGTGCAAGCAGTGGGCTCAGAGGCAGTACTGAGAACTGGTGCAGGAGCCTTGCAATCATTAGGCACAGGAGCATTACAATCATTAGGTATGGCATTTGTCATGGCAATTGTGCTAGCAGTGGGCTCGCAGGCAGTACTGAGAACTGGTGCAGGAGCATTACAATCATTAGGCACAGCATTTGGCATGGCAATTGTGCAAGCAGTGGGCTCAGAGGCAGTACTGAGAACTGGTGCAGGAGCTTTGCAATCATTAGGTAGGCCTTTGGCCTGGCAATTGTACTAGCAGTGGGTTCGGAGGCAGTACTGACCAGGTGCAGGGGCCTTGCAATCATTAGGTATGGCTTTTGGCATGGCATTTGTACTAGCAGTGGGCTCGCAGGCAGTACTGAGAACTGGTGCAGAAGCCTTGCAATCATTAGGCACACAAGCATTCCAATCATTAGGTATGGCATTTGGCATGGCAATTGTACTAGCAGTGGGCTCATAGGCAGTACTGAGAACTGGTGCAGAAGCCTTGCAATCATTAGGCACAGGAGTATTACAATCATTGGGTAGGCATTTGGCATGGCAATTGTGCTAGCAGTGGGCTCGCAGGCAGTACTGAGAACTGGTGCAGGAGCATTACAATAATTAGGTACGCCATTTGCCATGGCAATTGTGCTAGCATTGGGCTCGCAGGCAGTATTGAGAACTGGTGCAGGAACATTATAATCATTAGGTATGGCATTTGGCATGGCAGTTGTACTAGCAGTGGGTTCGGAGGCAGTATTGAGAACTGGTGCAGGAGCTTTGCAATCATTAGGTATGGCATTTGGCATGGCAATCGTGTTAGCAGTGGGCTTGTAGGCACTACTGAGAATTGGTGCAGTAGCATTGCAATCATTAGGCACAGGAGCATTACAATCATTAGGTATGCATTTGTCATGGCAAGTTTACTAGCAGTGGGCTTGCAGGCTGTACTGAGAACTGGCGCAGGTGCTTTGCAATCATTAGGTATGGCAATTGGCATGGCAATTGTGCTAGCAGTGGGCTCGCAGGCAGTACTGAGAACTGGTGCAGGAGCATTACAATCATTAGGCACAGCATTTGGCATGGCAATTGTGCAAGCAGTGGGCTCAGAGGCAGTACTGAGAACTGGTGCAGGAGCATTACAATCATTAGGCACAGCATTTGGCATGGCAATAGTGCAAGCAGTGGGCTCAGAGGCAGTACTGAGAACTGGTGCAGGAGCTTTGCAATCATTAGGTAGGCCTTTGGCCTGGCAATTGTACTAGCAGTGGGCTCGCAGGCAGTACTGAGAACTGGTGCAGAAGCCTTGCAATCATTAGGCACACAAGCATTCCAATCATTAGGTATGGCATTTGGCATGGCAATTGTACTAGCAGTGGGCTCATAGGCAGTACTGAGAACTGGTGCAGAAGCCTTGCAATCATTAGGCACAGGAGCATTACAATCATTGGGTAGGGATTTGGCATGGCAATTGTGCTAGCAGTGGGCTCGCAGGCAGTACTGAGAACTGGTGCAGGAGCATTACAATAATTAGGTACGCCATTTGCCATGGCAATTGTGCTAGCATTGGGCTCGCAGGCAGTACTGAGAACTGGTGCAGGAACATTATAATCATTAGGTATGGCATTTGGCATGGCAGTTGTACTAGCAGTGGGTTCGGAGGCAGTATTGAGAACTGGTGCAGGAGCTTTGCAATCATTAGGTATGGCATTTGGCATGGCAATCGTGTTAGCAGTGGGCTTGTAGGCACTACTGAGAATTGGTGCAGTAGCATTGCAATCATTAGGCACAGGAGCATTACAATCATTAGGTATGGCTTTTGGCATGGCAATTGTACTAGCAGTGGGCTCAGAGGCAGTACTGAGAACTGGCGTAGGAGCCTTGGAATCATTAGGCACAGGAGCATTACAATCATTGGGTAGGCATTTGGCATGGCAGTTGTATTAGCAGTGGGCTCGCAGGCAGTACTGAGAACTGTTTCAGGAGCATTGCAATCATTAGCTATGCCATTTGGCATGGCAGTTGTACATGCGTGAACACAGCACCCCTCCCTGTATATACAGTACACAGCACCACTTCACATCTGTGTGCACATGCGTCACTCACTCCCTGTGTAGAGTCCGAGGACCATGCGTGAACACAGCACCACTTCACATCTGTGAGCACACGGGTCACTCACTCCCTGTGTACTGTCCGGGGACCATGCGTGAGCACAGCACCCCTCCCTGTATATACAATACACAGCAGCACTTCACGGCTGAGCACACACCGACATGCGCATTGTAACCCTACAGATTACTAGCCAGGCTCTCTGTGGAGATAGAATCCTCTGCACATGCGCAGAGTGTCTTCAGCAACTAACCAGGCCGGATGCAGAGAAACGACTTATCTGCACATGCACGGTGCAAACCACATCATACTATCCAGGTTCATTTTCTGCATTCACTCATGATCTTCCGAGAAGGTAATGTGCATTGTGTACCTTCAGCCAGGCTTCCTGCTGTAAACTGCTTCTTTGCACATGTATACTGTAACCCTACAGACTACTAAACACACTCACTGCAGAGACACGATCAGAACAATCTACTTGCCAGGCTCACTTCTAAAATTCTGCTTCTGTGCACATGCGCACTGTGCCTGTATAGCTCCTTGCTGTTGGGGGCTGCTCCGGTCCACCGGGCAGCCCCACACTCGGGTCGGGTAGCGCCCGACACCACACGGTGAAGTGCGGCGATCACGCCGCGTGATGAAGGGTGGGGGTTCATCCCACCCGCTCCGGGACACCGGAGCTCCCCACATGGCCGGCTGGCAACCGGCTCACCGCGGCCCCGGCTCTGGGGGCACCCAGGCCGGGGTCGCCACCCTGGCCCGACTCACAGGGCCAGGGAAACACACAGGGACGGTGTTGCCCGGCAGGGGCACCGTCCGGACGGCGTTGCCCGGCAGGGGCACCGTCCTGGAGCTGGGCCCTTTCCTTGGGCCCAGCACACGTGGTGGGGCGCCGCCATGGCGCCGACACAAATAACACACACACCACGGAGTCTTGCTGGTCTCGACTGCCGAGCCGGAAACGGCTCGGACCTTTTATTAGGTTGGTCACATGGTTGCCCATGTGACCACACAACAACACTGTGGAATCTACCATGGCCCCTTGCGGGGGTGCCATGCAACACTCCTCCTTTTCCATAACAACAAAACAAAAACCCCAAAATCCCCACCTAGCCACAACTACTACTATTTGAGCCACTCTACTACTTTGCACACCCTTTATTAACCTGGGTGAGTGGCTCTCATGTCACTAAACGGCACCACTGGGGGCTGCTGGCACCACATAACATTACCCACTAACCGGGCCATTTTAAGCAAGTCCGTGTCTGCCGGCTCACAGTCTTCCGGGGAATGTTACTCATGATGTCCATCTTCCGCACTCGTGGAGTCACCGGAAACCCGCTCGTGTCCTCACCAGCACTCGTATGGAAGAGTCACAGCAAAGTCACAAAGACCGGCAAAGCCGCACCTGGGGAGGCCCAGGGGCCACATCGGCTATGTCCACTTGTATGGGGGGCCAGCCCGCGACAAGGCACTGTTGACGGAGGACAAACCCCTCCTCACAATTCCCCCATCCCAGAGGGGTTACTGGTATTGTGTTAGGCCATTCAAACGACAGGCTCTTCCTTCCCGCCCGGGTCAGCTAGCAGAGCGACGCTGGTGGTCTGGTGCCAGGACGCACAAGCCCTCCGGAGAGCTGCAGCCCCTGCGTGTGGAGATGCTTACTTCCCCTCCACTAGGCCCGGGTTGAGCCTGGGCCATGCACCGTTGGGGGGGGGCAGGCAGCTCACTCTCTCTCTTCTCTCTGCCCACTCCTCGGGGCATGCACTCCATTGTCTTTGCGAGCCTAGCTGGTGCTGGGCCCGCCTCCTTTGTTTCCTTTGCAGGCCCGTTCGATTCGGGCCTGCACCATCCCTTTTTTTCCATTTTTTTTTTTCCCGGGCCCAGCTGATGATGGGCCCGCCTTCCGTTGGGGGCCGCGTCAGCTGTTGGGCGGCCCTACCCCAACTCCGTGCCACGGCCGATGCCGCTCCTCTGTCGGGGCCGCCTCAGCAGTTCCGCGGCCCCTCGTTTCCCTCCTCCGGGTGGGGAAATGGCTCCTTCTTGCCTTGCGGGCCCAGTTGGAGCTGGGCCCGCACCGTTGATTTTCCTGCATCGCCCCTCGCCGCAGCCAGTAGGTGGGGGAGGGGCAGCTCGGCTCCTCCTCGCGCGCGATGCGCAGGCATTCCAGTCCCCACGGGAAAGGGGGGTACGGCTTCTGCCCTCCTGATGGTGGTGGGGCCGATTGCCTTCCCCCGCGGCCGATGCCGCCCATCTCACTCTCCCCCCTTGACGCAGCAGAGTCCGCATCCAAGGCGGGGAGGGGCGCAGCACCCACGCGGCCGATGCCGCGGACCTCCTCCATCTCCCTCAGGGGACGGGCAGGCAGCTCGCCCCCATGCGCACTTCGCAGGCCCAGTTTGGAGGTGGGTCTGCCACGGCACTTCTTCTCGGCGGGCCCAGGTATAGAAGGGCCCGCCACACCATGATGTCCTCCGGGCACACGGGGCCCGTTCCTTCGTCGCCATTGTTGGGGGCTGCTCCGGTCCACCGGGCAGCTCCACACTCGGGTCGGGTAGCGCCCGACACCACACGCTGCAGTGCGGCGATCACGCCGCGGGATGAAGGGTGGGGGTTCATCCCACCCGCTCCGGGACACCGGAGCGCCACACATGGCCGGCAGGCAACCGGCTTACCGCGGCCCCGGCTCTGGGGGCACCCAGGCCGGGGTCGCCACCCTGGCCCGACTCACAGGGCCAGGGAAACACACAGGGACGGTGTTGCCCGGCAGGGGCACCGTCCTGGAGCTGGGCCCTTTCCTTGGGCCCAGCACACGTGGTGGGGCGCCGCCATGGCGCCGACACAAATAACACACACACCACGGAGTCTTGTTGGTCTCGACTGCCGAGCCGGAAACGGCTCGGACCTTTTATTAGGTTGGTCACATGGTTGCCCATGTGACCACACAACAACACTGTGGAATCTACCATGGCCCCTTGCGGGGGTGCCATGCAACACTTGCCAGGCTCATTTCTAAACTACTGCTTCTGTGCTCAGGCTAAAACACAGATTCTCTCCACATGCGCACTGTGCTTCTGTGGCTCTTGCCAGGCTCACTTTTAAAACACTTCTTTTATGCGCATGCGCACTGTGCTTCCACGGCTACTTGTCAGGCTCGGTTCTAAAACACTGCTTCTGTGCGCATGCGCACTGTGTTTCTTCACCTACTTGCCAGTCTCTCTTGTTTGCCTCGAGACCTCTTCTTCGGTTTTGGAATTTTTCCCGCCTGTGGACCTCGTGGTGACATGAGAGAGGTGAGAGGTTTATCCCTGACTGTAGCTTGGGTCCTTTAGAACGGAGGACGTGGCAAATGATCCTGCACCACTCGGCATTTGTCATGGCATTTCTTCTAGCAGTGGCCTCAGAGGCAGTACTGAGAACTGGTGCAGGAGCATTGCAATCATTAGGCACCAGGAGCATTACAATCATTAGGTATGGCATTTGGCCTAGCAATTGTACTAGCAGTGGGTTCGGAGGCAGTACTGAACAGGTGCAGGGGCCTTGCAATCATTAGGTATGGCATTTGGCATGGCAATTGTACTAGCAGTGGGCTCGCAGGCAGTACTGAGAACTGGTGCAGGAGCCTTACAATCATTAGGCACCAGAAGCATTACAATCATTAGGTAGGCATTTGTCATGGCATTTGTGCTAGCAGTGGGCTCGCAGGCAGTACTGATAACTGGTGCAGGAGCTTTGCAATCATTAGGAAGGCATTTGGCATGGCAATTGTACTAGCAGTGGACTCGCAGGCAGCACTGAGAACTGGTGCAGGAGCATTACAATCATTAGGCACAGCATTTGGCATGGCAATTGTGCAAGCAGTGGGCTCAGAGGCAGTACTGAGAACTGGTGCAGGAGCCTTGCAATCATTAGGCACAGGAGCATTACAATCATTAGGTATGGCATTTGTCATGGCAATTGTGCTAGCAGTAGGCTTGCAGGCAGTACTGAGAACTGGTGCAGGAGCATTACAATCATTAGGCACAGCATTTGGCATGGCAATTGTGCAAGCAGTGGGCTCAGAGGCAGTACTGAGAACTGGTGCAGGAGCTTTGCAATCATTAGGTAGGCCTTTGGCCTGGCAATTGTACTAGCAGTGGGTTCGGAGGCAGTACTGAACAGGTGCAGGGGCCTTGCAATCATTAGGTATGGCTTTTGGCATGGCATTTGTACTAGCAGTGGGCTCGCAGGCAGTACTGAGAACTGGTGCAGGAGCTTTGCAATCTTTAGGTAGGCATTTGGCATGTCAATTGTACTAGCCGTGGGCTCGCAGGAAGTACTGAGAACTGGTGCAGGAGCCTTACAATCATTAGGCACCAGAAGCATTACAATCATTAGGTATGGCATTTGTCATGGCATTTGTGGTAGCAGTGGGCTCGCAGGCAGTACTGAGAACTGGTACAGGAGCATGGCAATCATTGGGTAGGCATTTGGCATGGCAATTGTACTAGCAGTGGGCTCGCAGGCAGTACTGAGAACTGGTGC